>DWRP01000003.1:0-152871 GCA_018231245.1 Gorgopas trochilus
TCTACCATGTCCCCGGACTGTACACCAGGGAGAGGGCCGGGCTGAGGGTAAACCTACCGCCCCGCCTTCAACCGCTGATAATAAGACTCATACAGCGCGCTCGCGTCACCCACATCATTCTGCCACTCGCCAGCCTTAATCACCTCTGCATCCGGGTACAGCGACTTATCTTCCGCCACGTTCTTCGGCAGCAGCTTGCGGGCTTCGAGGTTTGGCGTCGGGTAGCCGATGGTTTCCGCCACCTGCTTAGCCACGTCCGGACGCAGAAGGAAGTTGATCAGCTTCAGCGCGCCGTCGACGTTCTTCGCGTTGGCCGGAATCGACAGGTTATCCATCCAGAAAATCCCGCCTTCCTTCGGCCAGACGATCTCCAGCGGCGTTCCGGCCTGACGAGCCACATAGGCCGAGCCGTTCCACACCATACCGAGGTTCACTTCACCTTCCATGTACGGGTTGGCCGGGTTGTCGGAGTTAAACGCCGCCACGTTGGGCATCAGCTTTTGCAGCTCGTGGTACGCGGCTTCAATCTCTTTCGGATCGGTGGTGTTGCCGGACAGGCCAAGCTTGCGCAGCGCCATCTGGAACACTTCGCGCGCGTCGTCGGTCAGCAGCAAGCTTTGCTTATACTCCGGCTTCCACAGGTCGGCCCAGCTGGTGACGCTTTTCGGATCGATAACGTCGCTGTTCACGCCAATTGCCGTGGCGCCCCAGATATACGGGATGGAATAGTCGTTATTCGGGTCGAACGGCTTGTTCAGCATATCCGGGTCGAGATTTTTAAAGTTGCTGAGCTGGCTCTTGTCGATCTTCTGAATCATCCCTTCTTTGCGCATCTTCGCCACAAAGTAGGTGGATGGCACCACTAAATCGTACGCGCCGTCTTTGTAGGTCTTGAGCTTGGCGTACATGGTTTCGTTCGACTCGTAGGTCGAATAAATCACCTTGATGCCGGTCTCTTTGGTGAACTGCTCCAGCAGGCCCGGCGGCACGTACTCGGTCCAGTTGTAGAAATAAAGCGTCTTGCTGTCGTCGGCATGTGCAGCGCCGAAGCTGAGCGCCAGAGCGCCCGCAGCAAGCAGGTGGCGTGGCCATTTTTTCATTTTAACGTCCCCTGAGGTTGAGTTTTATCGCGAAGAATCAGCTGGCTGGCGATCACCAGCAGCAGTGAAAGTAACAGCAGAATAGTGGCCAGGGCGTTCACTTCTGGCGAAACGCCGACCTTGACCATCGAGTAAATTTTTAGCGGCAGGATCTCGTAGCTCGGCCCGGTCACGAACGAAGACACTACCACATCGTCCATCGACAGGGTAAAGCTCAGCAGCCAGCCTGCGGCCACGGCGGGCATCGCCAGCGGCAGAATAATCTTGCGCAGAATAGTCAGCTCGCTCGCGCCCAGATCACGCGCCGCTTCCAGCATCTTCACGTCGAACCCTTTCAGGCGCGAGTAAACGGTGACCACCACAAACGGCAGGCAGAAGGTGATGTGGGAAAACAGCAGCGACCAGAAGCCAAGCGACACGCCCAGCAGCATAAACAGCACCAGCAGCGAGATAGCCATCACGATGTCCGGGGACATCATCACCACAAACAGCATCCCGCTGACGAACGGCTTGCCCCGAAAGCGATAGCGGTACAGCGCCACGGCGGTAAGCGAGCCGATAAGCGTGGCGGCGCTGGCGGAAAACACCGCCATCGTCAGCGAATGCTTTGCGGCCTGCAGCAGGCTGTCATTATTCATCAGCAGGCTGTACCAGTGGGTGGTGAACCCCTGCCAGTTAATGCCGAAGCGAGAGCTATTGAACGAGTTCACGATCAGGATAACGATCGGGATATACAAAAAAGCGTAAATGGCGGACATAAAGCCGCCGCGAAGCAGGCGTCCGATCATTCCAGTTCCACCTTCTTGTTAAGCAGGCGCGCCGCGCGCCAGTACACCAGCAGCATCAGGCCCATTACCAGCGTCAGCGTAATGCTCGTCGCCGCGCCGAACGGCCAGTCGCGAATGTTGAGGAACTGGCTCTTAATCACGTTGCCGATCAGCAGGTTCTTCGCGCCGCCCATCAAATCCGACACGTAGAACAAACCCATCGCCGGCAGCATCACCAGCAGGCAGCCGGCGACAATCCCCGGCATGGTCAGCGGCAGAATAATGCGCACAAAAGTTTGCAGCTTGCTGGCGCCGAGATCCCGCGCCGCCTCAAGCAGCGGCTTGTCCAGCTTCTCAATGCTGGAGTAAAGCGGCATCACCATAAACGGCAGCAGGATATACACCAGGCCGATAATCACCGCGCTCGGGGTGAACATGATGCGGATCGGCGTATCAATAAGCCCCAGCCACAGCAGGAACTCGTTGAGATAGCCCTTGGTGCTGAGGAAAATCTTCAGCCCGTAAATGCGGATCAGCGAGTTGGTCCAGAACGGCACAATCAGCAGGAACAGCAGCAGCGGGCGCACCTTCTCGGGCAGCCGCGCCAGGAACCAGGCGAAAGGGTAGCCGAGCACCAGGCAGGCCAGGGTGGCTATCGCCGCCATGTTCAGCGAGTGCAGCAGCACCTGGGCGTACAGCGGGTCGGCCAGCCGGGTGTAGTTATCCAGCGTAAACACCAGGCTCACGAAGTTGTCGTTATCGCGAGTCAGGAAGCTGGTGACGATGATCATCAGGTTGGGCAGGAAGACAAACAGCAGCAGCCAGCCCACCACGGTAGCAATCACCACATTCTGGAATTTACGCGAGCTCTTCATCTGCCAGCACAACCTCCCAGCTTTCTACCCAGGTCACCGCCATTTTTTGATCCAGCGTATGGTCGAAGTCCGGGTCGTCTTCGTTAAAGAACTCGCTGACCATCACCATCTTGCCGTTTTCCAGCTCGACGGTGGACTCCAGCGTCATGCCCTTGTAGTTGCGCTCGCGTACGTAGCCAATCAGCCCGTCCACTTCACGGGCGTCGTTTACCTCTTCCACGCGCAAATCTTCCGGGCGCAGCAGCACCTTCAGGCTTTGCCCGACGATCACCGGCTGGTTCACGAAGATGTGGCATTCGCGGCCTTCCACGTTCGCCCGCACGCGCTGCTCGTCGATGCGTTCGAGCACCGTCGCGTCAAAGATATTGATCTCGCCGATGAAGCTCGCCACAAACAGGTTCTTTGGCTCTTCGTAAATTTCTCGCGGCGTGCCGTCCTGCTCAATCTTGCCGTCGCGCATCACCACGATACGGTCAGACATGGTGAGGGCTTCTTCCTGATCGTGCGTGACGAACACGAACGTAATGCCGAGCTTGCGCTGCAGGGCTTTCAGCTCGTTCTGCATCTGCTTGCGCAGCTTGTAGTCCAGCGCCGACAGCGACTCGTCGAGCAGCAGCAGCCGGGGCTTGTTCACCACTGCGCGGGCAATGGCGACGCGCTGCTGCTGGCCGCCGGAAAGCTGGTTCGGCTTGCGCTGGGCGAACTCTTCCAGCTGCACCATTTTCAGCGCTTCGGTCACGCGCGGGGTGATTTCCGCCGCCGGCGTTTTCTGCATCCGCAGGCCAAAGGCGACGTTTTCAAACACCGTCATGTGCGGAAACAGGGCGTAGCTCTGGAAAACGGTATTCACGTGGCGGTGCTCGGCAGGCACATGGGTGATGTCCTGATTATCGAGCGTGATTTGCCCGGCATAGACGGTTTCTAACCCGGCGATAAGGCGCAGTACGGTGGTTTTGCCGCAGCCGGAAGGGCCGAGCAGCGTCAGGAATTCACCATGATTAATGGTGAGTGAGAAGTCAGAAATTACGGATTTACCATCAAAGCGCTTGGCGACTCCCGCCAGGTTGACCAGCATGGAGTGCGAACGAGGCTGTTTTTTCAATTTTTTACGCTGTCCCATAAATGACGTATCCGGAGCGAAGGATACGGGGTTTGTGATTAACCACCTTGGGTTTTGGCACGTTGAGTAAGGGCTGGCATTCTACGGCAAAGCGGCGGGATCGCCAATCCCGATGGCCAGAAACCGTGGCCGTTATCGTCTACGGTTAAAGGGATACTTTACTGAGACCGGGTCAGGTTGTGCGAAAACTATTTTTTTCCGTAACCGACTAAAAGTGACCTGACGCAATATTTGCCCGATGCGGCTTATTGATAATTGATGTCACTAAAAACGAGGGTGGCTAAATGGATAAATTACTTGAGCGCTTTTTGCAGTATGTCTCTCTGGACACGCAATCCAGGCCCGGCGTTAAGCAGGTGCCGAGCACCGAAGGGCAATGGAAGCTCCTGCGCCTGCTAAAAGAGCAGCTGGAGCAGTTGGGGCTGGTGGACGTCACACTCAGCGACCACGGCACGGTGATGGGCACGCTGCCGTCGAACGTCGGGCACGCTGTCCCGGCCATTGGCTTTATCTCCCACGTTGACACCGCGCCGGACTTCACTGGCAAAAACGTGAACCCGCAGATCGTCGAGAACTACCGCGGCGGCGACATCGCGCTCGGCATCGGCGATGAGATCCTTTCCCCGGTGATGTTCCCCGTATTGCACCAGCTGATGGGCCAGACGCTGATCACCACCGACGGTAAAACCCTGCTGGGCGCGGACGACAAGGCGGGCGTGGCGGAAATCATGACCGCGCTGGCGGTATTAAAAGGCAAAAACGTGCCGCACGGCGATATCCGCGTGGCCTTTACCCCGGACGAGGAAGTTGGGAAGGGCGCGCACTTCTTCGACGTCGACGCCTTTAACGCCGAATGGGCCTACACCGTGGACGGCGGCGGCGTGGGCGAGCTGGAAAGTGAGAACTTCAACGCCGCGTCCGTGACCATCAAAATCGTCGGTAACAACGTGCACCCCGGCACCGCCAAAGGCGTGATGGTGAACGCCCTGTCGCTGGCGGCGCGCATCCACGCCGAAGTCCCGGCGGACGAAAGCCCGGAATGCACCGAAGGCTACGAAGGCTTCTACCACCTGAACACCATGAAAGGCTCCGTCGACCGCGCCGAGATGCACTACATCATCCGCGACTTCGACCGCGAGCAGTTCGAAGCCCGCAAGCGCCGGATGATGGAGATCGCCAAAAAAGTAGGCAAAGGCCTGCACCCGGACTGCTATATCGAGCTGGTGATAGAGGACAGCTATTACAACATGCGCGAGAAGGTGGCCGAGCATCCTTATATTGTCGAAGTGGCCCAGCAGGCGATGCGCGACTGCGACATAGAGCCGATCATGAAGCCGATCCGCGGCGGCACCGACGGCGCCCAGCTTTCCTTTAAAGGTTTACCGTGCCCGAACCTGTTCACCGGCGGCTATAACTACCACGGCAAGCACGAGTTCGTGACCCTGGAAGGGATGGAGAAAGCCGTGGCGGTGATTGTGCGAATTGCTGAGTTGGTGGGGAAGAAGGGGTGATTAACGGCTTGCGTTAACGTGTTAAAAGGGAAGGGGCGGGATGCCCCTTTTAAAAAGGAATTTATTCAGCATGAAAAATCTTATACTTGTTCTGATATTTATCATTTCTGGCTGTGTTGGCGACCGGCTTGATTTCAGACACGCCGGGAGTATTTTTCAAAAAAATAATGACTATGTCTGTGTTAACTCCAAAAGAGGCGATGTTATTACTTATTATATTTTAAGTTCATCAGAAGACAACTACCAGCACCCTTTGTTTTTTGAAAATTATATTCAAAAAAAATACCCGGATCATTGCTTTAATCTGACGCTTAAGAAAGGTGTTACCTATAACCTGCTCTATGAAATGAATGATGTTAAGTATCGTGTTAATTTTGAAATTAAAGATGACGGAAAATAAAGCAGGGTGTGAATAACCTGTAATCATTAAATAACGTGATGCATTGCATATTGGAGTGCGTGGTGTGTCACATTTTTTGAGGGAGGATATAACTAATTGTGTGTTTTACGTGCTACGGAATTTCTCTTACGGGTATAAAGATAGAGTTGCGGATTATTTAATAAGGCCTAAAATATAAAGGCAGAACATCTTTTAAAAAAGGAACCTATTTATCATGAAGAAAATACTTCTGATTCTGGTAGGGCTAATTTCGGGCTGCGTCGGAGACCGGCTGGAGTTTAGAAACGCGGGCACTGTTTATCAAAAGAACAGCGACGCAATTTGCATTAAGTCGAAAGAAGGTGATGTTATTACCTACTATCTTTTAACGTCCTCAGAAGATACCTATCGGCAGCCTTTGTTTTTTGAAGACCATATCGCTAAGAAATACCCGGATCATTGCTTTAACCTGACACTTAAGAAAGATGTGACCTATAACCTGCTCTATGAAATGAACGATGTTAAGTATCGGGTTAATTTTGAAGTCGAAGATGACGGAAAAATAAATCAGGGTGTGAATAATTTATAATCAGTGAATGATGTGGTTTATTACATTTATTGGCGGAGGATAACCTATTTCCCATGGGTGAATGCTATTCACCCATGGTTAAATTTTATTATATATTTAGATGACGTATTTTAAAATTAATATAACTATTGGTTAAAGGTATCATTGATCAATTACTGCTGTTCTTTAAAGCTAATTTCTCCAGACTTAACCATGCCATCTATAAATAATCTAGCTACTTTGGGATGTTTCATTATGATTGGTATTATTTCCATTTGATCGATTTCTTCACCATTTTGCTGTCTCATAAATAAATCTATCACATCTGGTAATGAAAGTAACTCCAGCATTATATCTGTTTCTGATGGGGGAGTATCTTTTTGTTTGTAGTTTGGATATTCATACCCTGTCAACTTAGCTATTTCCAAGAAATGATTGTCAGGGTTATGCGGCTTTGATTCAAAGTGATTGAAATATTTCTTTAACTCATCAGATAATGATTTTAATCCTGTAGTTGTATTTTCATAAACGATATGTCGTAAATGTGATATATCGAAGGGAGTTGCCTTGGAATTCTTTTCTTTAATTATTATTGTTCCTGATTTACAAGCATGTCGTAATCCTAACTCATAAAAAACATTTGGATTAGGCTCGGATATGTCAGCAATAACATAAGTTGAATGCATTATTCTTGTTACTATATCGGTTGACATTGTTCCTGGTACAGATATCTCATCAGCCCGAACAACTTCTAAATTTGGTCTTGCTTTTAAAATTGCTTCTTTTATTAATGAATTATACTTGTCTTTTAACTCTTCTTTTTTTATGGATATATTTCCACTTTCATATTGATCCCCTATAGCCATTATTACAAAACAGGTTTCTGATGCCATTGTTAACTCCTTTTATGAATGATATACATTCCGATTATGTGCGTTTTTTAAATATGAACCACATGCAATGTGAAAACATTAATATTATAGTATCATACTATAAATTTTTATTATGTCACCTCCTATTTTTTGGAGGTAAGTAGACCAATATCAATTTTTATGCAGCATCATTATCGCTAAAGTCCTAGTTCATGAAAATAAGTATTTTTAATACTAATTAATAAGACTTAAGATTTTTCTACTCTAGTGATGTTGTTTCATAATTAATTCAATGCAACCCAACTCCCCAGTTATCACATTTCCGCGATCCCCCTCGAGTTTTTTAGGTTTCCAATAATTTTAAACCAAACCACTGTTGACTTATCCAGTATAAAAAACAGAAAGTATTGCCCAGAAAGCAATCAAAGGTAACCGAAGAAAAAATTCGCCCCCGAAAGGTGCGCCAACACCAGGCGAGGGCTAACCACAACGTAACTTGCATAAGGAGTCACATCATGGCTAACGCCGATAGTAACACATTCGCGTACACGGAAATGACGAAGGATCAAACGATTATTGCTAAGGACATCGCAGCGTTATTAAAAATGCCGCTGGGCGCAAAGGACGATTTATTTCATGTGCTGGATATTTGCAGCTGCTGGATGGATGAATTAGCCGAAACACATAGCCACGCGGAATACATCGCACTGGTGGGGCGTTTGCTGGCGGGGTTTAACGTGCTGAGAGTGGTACTAACCCATCCGCTGCCGCCGCACCTCATTGAGCGGTTAACGGTGGAGGAGGGGCAAGCGGCGGCGCCCTGCACCGTGTCGGAGGCCGATTCAGATGTGCTCTGCGAATATTGCTGCGCCGTAACCCAGGTGCTGTTAGGCCAGCAGCTGGGGCAGTCTCAACAGGTGCAGATGACGGATCTTCTCAGCCAGCTGTTCAGCCTGCTGGAAGAGAATTTAACCGCGCCGCGCTTCGTGCGCACGAAGAAAGGGCTGGCCTGGATTGACGGTGAACTGGTGCAGGGCCTGCACTAAATAAACGGCGTCCCGCTTTCGCTGTGGCAAAGCACGGCGAAGGCGGGCAGGGCACCTGAGACTCAGGCAAGTAGCCCGAAAATCTGCCTCAACTTAAGACGAAAACTCATCGTCATCGTCCAAAGCTTTCGCCCGCTGCTTCATAAAAACAACTTCCTGCGGGCTGGAAAGGTTCACTTCATTTTTGCGCAGCAGCTTGAGGATATTAAACAGCAGTTCGCTTTTGCTGGAGCCGACCATACGCGGGCTGGCGACGTAGCCGGTCACGCTCAGGATAATGCCTTCCGGCCCCAACTGGCTGAAGCGCACATACGGCGCAGGCGTCGGCAGGATCACCTCATAGTCCTGGTAGGCGCTGAGCAGTAAATCGCGCACCAGCTCCGGGTCAATGTTGGTCGGGAAGGTCAGGGCGATGGTGACCACGCCTTGGGCATTGCCCATTGTGGCGTTACGCACGTTCTGGGAAATCAGCTGCGAGTTGGGGACGATCATCGTCGAGCGGTCGCTGAGCTGGATCTCCGTGGCGCGCACGTTGATTCGCCGCACGTCGCCCTCAATGCCGCCGATGCCGATCATATCGCCGACCTTGACCGGGCGTTCGGTCAGCAGGATCAGGCCGGAGATAAAGTTCTTCACAATCTCCTGCAGGCCAAAGCCGATCCCCACCGACAGGGCGCTGACAATCCAGGCCAGGTTGTTCCACTGAATGCCCAGCGCGGCGAGGGTGATGAGGATCAGCAGCACGTAGCCGACGTTGGTAAACAGCGTAATCAGCGACGCGCGAATGCCGATATCGGCAATGGTTTTGGGCAGCAGCTCCTGGCTGAGCCAGCGCTGGGTTACGCGCAGAATGTACAGGCCAATCACCAGGCAAAGTACGGCGTTCAGCAGGTTGCCGGGCACGATGTGCAATTGCTTCAGCCCGTCGCCGCTTAAAATCGTCACCAGCTTGCCGATCAGCAGGCTCGGCGTGGTGGTGCCGAAGGTGCCGTTAAACAGCGCGATGATGGTCATGAGTATCAGCGCGCACTTGGTGAAGGCGGTAAACACCACGGCCAGCTGTTCAAGGTGCCGGTCTTTAAACCGCAGCGACTTTTTCATTGCCTTGCCGGGGGCGGTGTGCGGTGAAAACACGGCGGCGAAAAAGTCGGTGGCGAAGGTCACCAGATAATAAAACGCCACCAGCACCATGCCGAACCAGATGACCTGGTAAGTCAGGTAGCGGGCGAAGGCGATGTAACCGACAAGCAGCGAAGCCAGAATCGCCAGCGAAGCGAGCATGACCAGCAGGCAGACTAAGGCGTCGATCCGGGAGCGCTTCTCGGCAGGCTCGCCATTTTTTTCCAGCCGCCGGTGGGCGTGCTGCACGCGCAGCATCATGGCCAGCAGCACGCTGGCCATAACGGCAGCAATCAGCCCGTTGGCGCGGATCGTAGTGCCGAGGCTGGTGCCAATCGTTTTATTAATCAGGTCGAGGCAGCCAATGAGCAGGCCGAGAATGGCCAGCAGCGGTGGAAAGTAACGCACGCTTTCGGCCACGCTGTCGTCGAGTTGTACGAGCCGCCATGAAGGGCGGTTCAGGGAAAGAAACGCGCGGCCAGCGCCATAAATCAATGAGCAGAACACGGCCAGCTGCACAAAGCCGTCGACAAAATCGTTCACCTGGGGAGAGAACTCCGTCCCCCGGGAAAAGGCGCTTTTCACAATGGAAAGTGCCAGCGCGATAGTAAACATGGTCACTAACGTGCTGGCCAGCGTATTGAAGCTGCGGCGCAGGCGACCATCCGGCAACCAGGTGATGGCGATCCAGACCAGCAGCCGCTCAATCAGGTAGCAGCCAGCGAACACTATCGCGGCGGCAGCCACGAACAGCCAGAAGGTGCCCCAGAACAACTCGGGTTCCCACGCCGCCTGCCAGGTTTCCAGCAGCTGCTCGCCAAAGGCATTGAAGCGCTGGATATCCACGGCCTGGGTGTCGGCTTCCTGCAGCCAGAAGGTGGCGCTCAACATGCTCCCGCTGTTCGACGCCAGCTGGGATTTAAAATAGGTGCGTCGGAGATCGTTTATCTGGATACCCAGCGCCCGGATGTTGGTTTGCAGGTTTTGCGAGGTGCTGATGGCCTCATCAATCTGCTTTTTGTCGCTGTTCAGCGCGTTGCGCTGCCGGTACACGCTGGCGGTTTCATTCCCCGCAGCGGTCTCCGGGGCAGGCCCCAGCACCTGCAGCTGAGCCTGCACTTTGTCGTGCATCGGCTGCAGCAGCGCGGTCAGGCTATCCACCTCCACGCCGAGCTTTTGCGTGGTGTCGAACAGCTTAATCAGCCGGCTGTCGGTGTTGGTCTGCGACACCTGCTGCTTAATGTTGTCTATCTGCGTCTTGTATTGCTTTAGCTGCCCGGCAATCTCTTTCAGGCTGGGCTCCTGGTCTTCGGTCGGGGCCGCCAGGCTGCTTTGGGCCGTCAGAAACAGGCCGACAAATAACAGGCAGGAGAGGAGGAAGGTATGCAGCGATTTGCTCATGGGATGGCGCTCAATGTCCCTATTAACGTTCACCCAAGTATGGGCAGGCGCTAATCAGATTGCCATCTTTTATCCTCGGGTGGCCAGAGAGGGGGCTTCTCCCGCCAGCCTGAAGCTTCTTCTTGTCCGGGGCTGGGCATACTCATATGGCACTTATCTTTTAAACTGCCGTGCCCCTCAATTTTTTCAATAAACTGCATTAGAAAAGTATTAGCCCCCGAATGGGGTGGCTTACACCAGACGGGGGCTAACCACAATGTAACCCTTCCAGGGCGGAGACGTTAAGCAGGTGCCCACCACCTTCAAGAGTCAGCCAGGCTTGCTCACAGTATTATGCCCGGCCATCCTACGGCCGGAAGCAATCAGGCTAATAGGCATGCTCCTTTTTGAACTGGTAATCTTTTGCCGGGGAGGAATCATTAAAGATACCGTCGAAGTAGGAGTCGGTCTCATCGATGGCTTTCCCTTCATATTTATCGAGGAAATCATCGACCCGTTTCTTGAAGGTGGGGTTGCTAAAGTACTCTTCAATTTTGAAGGTACCGCCTACGGTATTGACCCCGAACTTGAGGTTCACCTCATTGTAAGAGCAGCATGAAGTGGCTATTTTCTTTTGCGCCTGGCTGAAATAGGTGCCGTAGACCAGGAAACTGGGCTTATAGAAAATATTGCCACTGTTGTCTTTGAATAAATCGTGAGTGGAGTAAGCATACAGGTAATTGTAGTCGGCGGTGGTCTTATTCATTTCTGCGCTAAGCCCGTCGCCAAAGCCTTTCAGGAAGGCCGCAAAAGCAGAAACATTCCCCGCGATAACGCTGCAGGCAAATTCAATCACCGTTTTGGCTATTTCAATTCCTTTGACCGACGTGTCCAGGCTTTTATCGCCCGAGACCGGATCGGTAAAGAAGGCGTTGAGCAGCTGCTGGGTGACTTCTTTCCACTCTTTATAATTATATTTATCGGCACTGTTAGGGGCTTTTTTATTTACCGCTGCGCTGGCAACGCCGACGAAGCGTTCCATTAATACGCGGCCAGCCTCCACCTGTTTTTT
The DNA here is from genome assembly GCA_018231245.1 of Gorgopas trochilus. Classification (NCBI taxonomy): domain Eukaryota; kingdom Metazoa; phylum Arthropoda; class Insecta; order Lepidoptera; family Hesperiidae; genus Gorgopas; species Gorgopas trochilus. Next base: position 11,810 of record DWRP01000003.1, read on the forward strand.
TAAATTAGCGGGGGCATCATTGAATTGATACGTTTGATATTGTACGGCGCCATCCTGAGACAGGCCGGGGACGAGCGGGGGTTTGTCACTCAGGAGTTCAGCCCCTTTCAAGCCGTGGATTTGACTAAAGTACGCTTCTGCCGCGTCGATCGCTTTTTCATTGAACATAACAACGTTCTCCACAATGGATGTTTATGCTGTGTGTCAAATAAAAACGGAATATTCCATATAATATATTTATTTGACCGGGGGGGGGTAAATAAAATAAATATATGCAATATGTTACTTGCTGTGTTTAACGCTTTGCCAAACACCCGATGATTATAGCAACCAGATAAACTCGCGCGATTTTTATATGTGCCTGGTGCAGTATTTGGCTTATTTGTTATTTGGTTGATATAAAACATCATGCTTGCGCAATATATAATGTGTTGATTTTTTATTTTTTAAAATAACAAAATTGATGCTGTTAATTTAATTTAAGGCAATATGAGACCAATCAAAAACAGTCCGTTATTTACCGGGATTAATAATGTTTTCCTCCTGTTAGGGCTATTAAGCGCTACGCTTAACGTGCCTCATGCCAGCCAGCTGCGGTGCCAGTCCGGCTTCGGTCATACTCTTGTCAGATTCGGCTGGTTTAATCGTCGCAACGGAAAAAAGGGACATAAAATGATGAAAAAACATGTGTTGTTGACGGTGATGCTGGCGGCAATGAGTGCTTCTGCTCTGGCAAAATCCACCTTAACGCTTTACACCAGCCAGCCCAATGAAGATGCGCAGACCACCGTCAGCGCCTTCGAAAAAGCGAACCCGGACATCGAAGTGAAATGGATCCGCGACGGCACCAGCAAGCTGACCGCCCGTTTACAGGCGGAAATGGCGGCCGGGGGCGCAGCGCCGGACGTGCTGCTGATTGCCGACAGTGTGACCATGGAATCCCTCAAGCAGCAAAACCTGCTGGCGGCCTACAAATCGCCGGAAGCGGCGCGCTTCGATGTCCAGCTCTATGACAAAGACGGCTATTACTACGGTACCAAACTGATTACCACCGGCATTGCGTACCACAGCAAAGCCCCGGTCAAGCCCACTTCATGGCTCGATTTGCTCAAGCCCGAGCTGAAGAACATGACCACGCTGCCAAGCCCGCTTTACTCCGGTGCGGCGCAGATCCACCAGGCCGCGATCATGGGCGCGCCGACGCTGGGCTGGGATTACTACGAAAAACTGAAGGCTAACGGGGCGATGCCGCAGAGCGGCAACGGCGCGGTAATGAACGCGATTGCCTCCGGCAGCAAAGCTTACGGCGTGCTGGTCGATTACATGGCGATCCGTGAGAAAGCCAAAGGCGCGCCGATTGAGTTTGCCTTCCCGACCGAGGGCGTGAGCATTGTCACCGAGCCTGTGGCGATGATGAAGGGCGCTAAAAATCCCGAAGCGGCAAAAGCGTTTATTGACTTCGTGCTCTCCAAAGCGGGGCAGGAGCTGGTGCTGAAACAGGGCTATCTGCCTGCCGATGCCAGCCTGCCGGTGCCGCAGGGTTTCCCGCCGCGCGACAGCATCAAAATCATGCCGTTTGATGCCGCCAAAGCGCTGGCGGACACCGACGCCAACAAAAAGCGCTTTGCTGACCTGTTTGGTAGCCGCTGATTGATGCTCAGCCCGGCATTGTCCCGCCCTAACGACGGCAGCCTGATGAAAGGGTTGCTGCGCCTGCTTGTCGTCGTCATTGCGCTCTTAAGCCTGCTCCCCAGCCTGCAGCTGCTGGTCTCCGCGTTGGTGGACTGGCGGCTGGGCGGCCAAAGTAGTCTGGGCCGCGTGCTCAGCAACCCGAATACCTGGGTCGCACTATGGAATAGTGTCTATACCAGCGGCCTGGGGGCGCTGCTTTCCCTCCTGCTGGGCAGCCTGTTTGCCTTTTGCCTCGGCCTGATGAACATCCGGGGCCGTCAGGCCTGGGCGTTTCTCTTTATGCTGCCGATGATGATCCCGCCGCAGGTCACGGCCCTGAGCTGGCTGCAGCTTTTCGGCCCCGGCAGCGTGGTGCTCAACAGCCTCGGCCTGGCGCCGGGGTTTGGCAGCCCCAATCCGCTTTATTCGGCGGAGGGGATCGCCTTCCTGCTCGGCATCCAGCACGCGCCGCTGGTGTTCCTGACCCTGCGCACCCAGCTGCAAAGTTTGCCGCAGGAACAGATTGAGGCGGCGAGGCTGAATGGCGCTTCTCTTGGGCGAGTTTTCATCGACATTATTCTGCCGCTGTGCCGACCCGCGCTGTGGGCCGGGGCGGCGCTGGCCTTTGTTTCCGCCCTCGGCAACTTCGGCATCCCGGCGATGCTCGGCATCCCCATCTCTTATTTCGTGCTGCCCGTGTACATCTACCAGACGCTCTCCAGCTTTGGCCCGTCGATGCTGAACGAGGTGGCCTCGCTCTCGGTGCTGATGGGCGTGCTGGCCGTCGCTATTGTCACGCTGCAGGGCATCATGCAGCGGCGTTACGCTTTGCCGCTGATTGGCATGGTCGGGCGGGCGGCAAGTATTGCGACAGGGAAAGGGCGGCTGGCGGTGGAGATCCTGCTCGCGCTCGTGCTGGCCGGGATGCTGGTGGCCCCGCTGCTGGCGCTGATCGCCACCTCGCTGGTGCCAACCCTGGGCGTGCCGCTCAACGGCGACACGCTGACGTTTGCCGCATGGACTGGCATTTTTGATGAGCAAAGCGCCACCTGGCGGGCGCTGAGCAACAGCCTGCTACTCTCCGTCAGTGCCGCCGCGCTACTGATGGCGCTGAGCCTGCCGCTGGCCTGGCTGCTGGTGCGTCGCCCCAGTCGGCCTTTGCGCTGGCTGCACAGCCTGATCGACATTCCCTATACGCTGCCCGGCGTGGTGCTGGCCATCGCCTGCATTCTGCTGTTTGCGCGCCCGCTGCCGCTGCTGAACGTCAGTCTCAGCGGCACCTTGACGATTATCTTCTTCGCCTACCTGGCCCGGTTTCTTACCGTCTGCCTGAAGCCGGTTCACACCAGCATGCTGCAGCTGGATCCGGCGATGGAAGAGGCCGCGAGCCTGGCAGGAGCGGACGCCTCCCAACGGTTACGCCACATCGTGCTGCCGCTGCTGGCCCCGGCGGCCTTTGCCGGTGCGCTGCTGGTATTTCTCACGGCAGTGAACGAGCTGACTGTCTCCGCACTGCTCTGGAGCGCCGGGAAAGAGACCCTCGGCGTGGTGGTGTTTAACCTCGACGAAAGCGGCGACAAGGTGATGGCTTCGGCGATTTCCGTGCTGGTGGTGGGGCTGGTTGCCGTGGTGATGCTGTTACTCGGCGCGCTGGGCCGTTATTTACCGAAAGGAGTTATTCCATGGCAGAGCTAAAGCTGGACAAACTCAGCAAATTCTTTGGCGACCAGGCCGTGGTGAAGGATCTCAGCCTGACGATCCCGTCCGGAGCTTTTACCGCCCTGCTGGGGCCGAGTGGCTGCGGCAAAACCACCACGCTGCGGATTGTAGCCGGGCTGGAGTCGCTGAGCAGCGGTCGCCTGTGGCTGGGCGATAAGCTGCTGGCCGACAGCGGCACCCACGTTCAGCCGGAACAGCGCGACATGGGCATGGTGTTTCAGTCCTACGCCCTGTGGCCGCACATGACCGTGGGCGAGAACGTTGGCTATCCGCTGAAGCTGCGCCAGGTAAACGGCGCGACAAGGCAGAAACGTGTGATGGAGGCGCTGGAAGTCGTGGAGCTTGGGGCCTATTTCGGGCGCTCGCCTCAGGAACTCAGCGGCGGGCAGCGGCAGCGGGTGGCGCTGGCACGTTGCCTGGTCTCAGAGCCGCGAGTGGTTCTGCTCGATGAACCGCTGGCGAACCTCGACCGCCATCTTCGCGCCACCATGGAGCAGACTTTTCGCGAGTTTCACCGCCGCACGGGGGCGACGTTTGTCTACGTCACGCACGACCAGGCGGAGGCAATGGCGCTCGCCAGCCATATCGCGGTGATGCACCAGGGCGAACTGATGCAGTGGGGCACCCCGCAGCAGCTTTATCAGCAGCCGCAGAATAGCTGGGTGGCCGGGTTTATCGGCCAGGGCAGCGTGCTGTCCCTCGCCGTTTCGCCGGGCTTACAAAGTCTGGATCTCGCGGCATTGCATGGCGGCCTGGATCAGCCGGGGCGCGATAAAACCGTGCCGGTTCTGGTGCGCCCGGAGCATGTGCAGATCTCAGTCAGCGGGCCGGTGGCCAGCGTCGAAAGCTGTATTTATCAGGGGGAACGCTATCTGCTGGAGCTGCGTTTGCAGGACGGGCAGGCGCTGAGCGCGTTTCATTCTGCGCCGCTGGCGGTGCGGCAGAGCGTGAATGTGCAGCTGTTGCAGGGCTGGCGGCTGGATGCGGCGTGACAATTACGCCGTTGGCAGGAATATCCCGCCTTCACCGCGATAAACGGCAAAGGCGGGGCAGGGCTTTAGTCTTCGAAGAACCAGTAGCCGCTGTTCACCAGGGCGGCTAACGTGGCGAGGAAGGAAGGATCTTCCAGCGCATCGCCAAACTTCTCCGCGTCCAGCTTAATGTGGCTGGCCAGCGCTTCCACCGCCGGGCGGTGCGGGCTGTCGAGCTTCTCGCCGTTCACATACACCTCTCCGGCCACGCGGAGCACGCGCAGGCCACCCAGGCGCACCAGCTTGTCGCCCTGCTGCAGCGCGTCGTAGATCTCATCCGGCTGATAAGGCGGCTCCGGTGGCGCAACGTCCAGCTCATGGCGGGACTGGGTAATAAACTCGCCAAACCAGCTGTGGAAGGTCTCCGGCTGGTTAACGATGTCCAGCATCATCTCGCGCAGCTTGTCGATTTCCTGCGGCAGAATATCTGCCGGGTGCTGGCGCTCAGGCACGTCCGGGTCGGTATAGCGTAACCCGCCCAGCTCGCGCTGCAGCACGTAGTCGGCAAAGCCGCTGATCAGCTCGCGGCCGCTTGGGGCGCGGAAGCCGACGGAGTAGTTCAGCGCGTTTTCCAGCGAGTAGCCTTCGTGCGGGAAGCCCGGCGGAATATACAGAATGTCGCCCGGCTCCATCTCTTCGTCGATGATGGCGTCGAACGGCTCAACCTGGAGCAGGTCCGGGTGCGGGCAGTGCTGTTTCATGGCGACTTTTTCGCCCACGCGCCAGCGGCGGCGGCCCACGCCCTGAATAATAAACACGTCGTACTGATCCAGGTGCGGGCCTACGCCGCCGCCTGGCACAGAGAAGGAGATCATCAGGTCGTCAATGCGCCAGTCGGGCAGAGCGCGGAAGGGGCGCATCAGGGCGCTGGAAGGTTCATGCCAGTTGTTCACGGCCTGCACCAGCAGCGACCAGTTGTTCTCGCCGAGGTGATCGTAGCTCTGGAACGGGCCATGGCTGACCTGCCATTTGCCGCCCTGGTGGCTCACGAGGCGGCTGTCCACCTCGCTTTCCATGGCCAGACCGGCCAGCTCATCCGGTGAAATAGGGTCGATGAAGTTTTTAAAGCCGCGCTTCAGCACCACAGGGCGTTTTTGCCAGTAGCGTGCAATAAAGTCGGGCCAGTTTAAATCCAGGTGATAATCCATATTATTGTCTTCCTGCAGATGGAGGAGCCTGACACGGATTATAACGGATGGCGAGCCGGGTTACGGGACTATTTCACCCTTCATTCTGTTCCGGCTGCTGGCGGGCAAAAATCACTTCCATGCGCGCGCCGCCCAGAATGCTGGCACTGGGCTGGATCTCGCCGTTGTACTGCTCGACAATTTCTCGGGCAACCGACAGCCCGACGCCCTGGCCAGGCCTCAGCGTATCGGCCCGCTGGCCGCGATCGAAGACCATTGCACGTTTGCTTTCCGGAATACCGGGACCGTCGTCTTCCACGATCAGGTGCAGCGCATCTTCGGTCTGGCGGGCGGTCACTTCCACAAACTCCAGGCAGTATTTGCAGGCGTTATCCAGCAGGTTGCCCATCACTTCCATAAAGTCATTTTGCTCGCCGATAAAGGTGATTTCCGGCGAAACGTCCAGCGTGATGTTCACCCCTTTGCGCTGGTAAACCTTGTTCAGCGCCGAGCACAGGTTGTCCAGCAGCGGGGCAACGGAATGCAGTTCCCGACTAAGCAGGGCGCTGTTGCCGCGCATGCTGGCGCGATGCAGGTAGTAGCCGATCTGCTGAGAGATGCGGCTGATCTGCTCCAGCATCACCGGTTCGGCCTGCTCGACGTTCATCTTGTCGGTGCGCAGCGACCGCAGGGTCGACTGCAGCACGGCGAGCGGCGTTTTCAGGCTGTGCGTTAAGTCCGTCAGCGTGGTGCGGTACTTGTCGTGGCGATCGCGCTCGGTGCGCAGCAGCTGGTTAAGGTTACGCACCAGGCTTGTCAGCTCGCGGGTTGTTTCCGGGTTGAGGCTGTCGCGGTCGTGTTTTTCCAGCTCGCGCACTTCCTGAGCGAGTTCCTGAATCGGGCGCAGGCTCCACCAGGCGGCCAGCCACAGCAGCGGCACTACCAGCAGCAGGTTGGCCAGCAGGACGTAAATAAACCAGCTCCACACCATGTACGAGCGCTTCAGCTCGATAGGAATGGTGTCCACCACGACCACGGTCAGCGCCGGCATGCGCGCCGTCGCCGGGTAAAGGTTGACCGCCACCGAGTGGGTCATCTCGTAGCCGTCGTCGCTTTCGTCATCGTGCATGTCTTTCAGCTGGGCCAGGCGGTCTTTATCGTTGTCCAGCAGGGCGGTACTCGTTGCGTAGTCGGCCTCCAGCTCGTGGAAGCCGTTGCCGGTCAGCCACTCTTTCTGGATCTGTTGCACCACGTCCGGGACGTTGCGCTGCATCCACAGCAGTTTGCCATGCTCGTCGTAAATCAGCGCCATGGTCGGGCTTTGGATACTGATGTTGTCGGGCAAGTCCACCTGCAGCTTGCCGTCCTTCCAGCTGGACAGCGTATAGAACAGGTTACTTTCCCCGCGCAGCAGGCGGAAGGTGGTTTTATCAAAGCTAACGCTGTAGCCCACCAGCGCCACCAGGCCGTAAGCCAGGGACAGCACCATCACAACCGCGGCGGTAGCCAGTAAGAAACGAACCCGCAGCGACAGCGGCAGGATATGGCGAAAAATGTTCAGCATTTAGTGGAGATCGAACCTGTAGCCCTGCCCGCGCACGGTGGTGATCACTTCCTGCGGGTATTCAGCCTGAATTTTTTTACGTAAACGGCCCATCAGCACGTCAATAGTGTGGCTTTCGCGCAGCTCGGCGTCCGGGTAGAGCTGCAGCATCAGCGAGTCTTTGCTGACCACCTTCCCGGCGTTGCGGATGATGGTTTCCATGATGGTGTATTCAAACGCGGTGAGCTTGATCAGGTTGTCGTTAATCGACAGCTCGCGGCGGGACAAATCGACCTGGAACGGCGGCAGGGAAATCACCTGCGAAGCCAGACCGCTGTTACGGCGCATCAGCGCCTGCATGCGGGCGACCACTTCTTCCAGATGGAAAGGTTTAGTGACGTAGTCATCGGCCCCGGCGCCCAGAACTTCAACTTTGTCCTGCCAGCCTTCACGGGCGGTTAATACCATGATGGGAATGGTTACGTCATGGCTGCGCCAGCGGCGGATCAGACTCATGCCGTCTTCATCCGGCAGGCCTAGGTCAACAATTGCGATATCCGGGGTATGTTCATTCAGGAAATAGTCTGCCTCTTTGGCATCCTCGGCCGCATCCACCTGGTGGCCTGCTTCACGCAGCTGCACCTTAAGGTGATGACGCAGCAGGGCATTATCTTCCACGACCAGTACGCGCATTGTATTTCCTCAATCCATTCATAGTATTGATAGTTTAGCGCTAATTATTAATGACAGGAAATAAACCTCGTATAAACAATGCCCTTATGGAGATTAACGCTGAGTCAACAATCCCATTCGGCTGGAGGCCCTCACCCTAAGCCTCTCCCAGAGGGAGAGGGGATCAAAATAAACTTTGTCATTTGTTCTCCCCCTCGCCCCTCTGGGGAGAGGGCCGGGGCAAACTGCAGGCAACAAAAAAGCCCTCCGAAGAGGGCCTTTTTCATTACTTCAGCTCGTCAACCATGGTAATGGCGCGGCCAATATAGTTGGCAGGCGTCATGGCTTTCAGGCGAGTTTTCTCTTCTTCCGGCAGCTCGAGGCTGTCGATGAACTGCTTCATGCCTTCGGCGTCAACGCGTTTGCCGCGGGTCAGCTCTTTCAGCTTCTCGTACGGCTTTTCGATGCCGTAGCGGCGCATCACGGTCTGAATCGGCTCAGCCAGCACTTCCCAGTTGTGATCCAACTCGTCCAGCAGGCGGTCGCGGTTCACTTCCAGCTTGCTCACGCCTTTCAGGGTGGACTGATAGGCGATCAACGCATAGCCGATACCCACGCCCAGGTTACGCAGCACGGTGGAGTCGGTCAGGTCGCGCTGCCAGCGGGACACCGGCAGTTTGCTTGCCAGGTGCTGCAGCATGGCGTTGGACAGGCCGAGGTTGCCTTCGGAGTTTTCGAAGTCAATCGGGTTCACCTTGTGCGGCATGGTGGAGGAGCCAATTTCACCGGCGATAGTTTTCTGCTTGAAGTGGTTCAGGGCGATGTAGCCCCACACGTCGCGGTCGAAGTCGATCAGGATGGTGTTGAAGCGCGCGATGCAGTCAAACAGCTCGGCGATATAGTCATGCGGTTCGATCTGGGTGGTGTACGGGTTCCACTGAATGCCCAGAGAAGTCACGAACTCTTCGCTGAACTGGTGCCAGTCCACTTCCGGGTAAGCGGCGATGTGAGCGTTGTAGTTGCCGACCGCGCCGTTGATTTTGCCGAGGATTTCAACGTTGCCGAGCTGGCGGAACTGGCGCTCCATGCGGTAAGCGACGTTTGCCATCTCTTTCCCCATGGTGGATGGGGTCGCCGGCTGGCCGTGGGTACGGGACAGCAGCGGGATGTCGCGGTACTGAACCGCCAGATCTTTCACCGCGTCGATGATTTTACGCCAGTACGGCAGGACCACGTCTTTACGCGCGGTGTCGAGCATCAGCGCGTGGGAAAGGTTGTTGATGTCTTCGGAAGTACAGGCGAAGTGAATAAATTCGGACACCGCGTGGAGGGCAGGGATTGCTTCCACTTTCTCTTTCAGGAAGTATTCCACCGCTTTCACGTCGTGGTTGGTGGTGCGCTCGATGGTTTTGATGCGCGCGGCGTCAGCCTCGCTGAACTCGGCGACGATTTTATCAAGGTAACCGTTTGCGTCCGCATCAAAAGCAGGAACTTCCTTGATCGCTGCGTGCGCGGCCAGCTTTTGCAGCCAACGTACTTCGACCTGTACGCGGAATTTCAGCAGACCGAATTCGCTGAAAATAGCGCGCAGAGCGCTGACTTTGTCGCCGTAGCGCCCGTCAACGGGGGAAACGGCGGTCAGTGAGGATAATTCCATAACAACTCCTGAGAGGTTAACAATGAGCAAGAATTTGTTTGGCCTGATCGGTCAGGCGACGACGAGAAAACATTAACTGCAGGCGGCCACCGCCAACCTGATGCCACAGCACGGCGGCACGGATCCCGGCCAGCAGCGCCGCGCGTACTTTACTTTGCACCTGCGGGCTTTGCAGCACGGCAGGGGAACCTGTGACCTGAATACGCGGGCCAAGCGGGCTGATGACATCCACGTAGATCCCGGCCATGGCGCTCAGTAGCGTGTCAGACTCGAGATCAAAGTGTTCCAGCTGGCGCTGCAGGCCATTAATTTTGCTGCCGAGCGTGTCCATCGCGCCTTTGGCAGCGTGGAGTTTACGCTCCAGCACCATCAGGCTGAGCGTATAGCGCGTCAGCTCGGCGTTCAGCCCCTGGCGGCTGCTGGCGTTTAGCACGCCCAGCAGAGTTTCAAGCCCGAGCTTAAGGTTAGCTTCGCTGCCGCCAAAAACATCCAGGGTTGAGCCTGGGTTCTGGTCAATCACGCTGTTGAGCGAGACGTGGAGCGCGTCGCTGTCGCAATGACCCTGATGTGCCAACTGCTGAACCAGACGGGCTGACTGGCAAATGCCGGCCAGCGCGAGAGTAATGTCGTAGTAGTTTTTAGCCACCAGGCTGCGTCCTTGTGTGTAATTAACTGACGAGCGGCAAACGCTGCTCGATAATGCCGCCGCCCAGGCACACTTCGCCGAGGTAGAACACCGCGGACTGGCCTGGGGTGACGGCAGCCACCGGCTCTTCAAAACGCACTTCTATGCGCTCAGCGTCCAGCGGCGTAATCGTGCAGGGGATATCCGTCTGGCGGTAGCGGGTTTTCACCGTGCAGCTCAGCGGCGCGGTCAGCGGCTCGCGATCCACCCAGTGAAGCTGCTGGGCAATCAGCCCGACCGACATCAGACGCGGGTGATCGTGACCCTGCGCGACGATAAGAATATTGTTGGCGACGTCTTTATCGACCACGTACCAGGGATCTTCAGATCCTTCTTTGGTGCCGCCGATGCCGAGGCCTTTACGCTGACCGAGGGTGTGATACATCAGCCCCTGGTGCTCGCCGACGGTTTCGCCGTCCACGGTAATAATTTTACCCGGCTGGGCTGGCAGGTAGCGGCCCAGGAAGTCGCGGAACTTGCGCTCGCCGATGAAACAGATGCCGGTGGAATCTTTTTTCTTCGCGGTGACCAGATCCAGCTCTTCAGCAATGCGGCGCACTTCCGGCTTTTCCAGCTCGCCGACCGGGAACAGGCTTTGGGCAATCTGTTCGTGGCTCAGCGTATAGAGGAAGTAGCTCTGGTCCTTGTTACCGTCCAGGCCGCGCAGCAGTTGGCTTTTACCGTTCACGTCAGCGCGGCGCACGTAGTGGCCGGTAGCAATGTAGTCGGCACCTAAATCTTCGGCGGCAAATTCCAGGAAGGCTTTAAATTTGATCTCTTTGTTGCAGAGGATATCCGGGTTTGGCGTGCGCCCGGCTTTGTACTCTTCGAGGAACAGTTCGAACACGTTGTCCCAGTACTCTGCGGCAAAGTTAACGGTGTGCAGTTCAATGCCCAGCTTGTCGCAAACGGCCTGCGCATCGGCTAAATCTTCCGCTGCGGTGCAGTACTCCTCGCCATCGTCTTCTTCCCAGTTCTTCATGAACAGGCCTTCCACCTTATAGCCCTGCTGCATCAGCAGGTAAGCGGAAACGGAGGAATCGACGCCGCCGGACATCCCGACGATCACTTTTTTCTGGCTGTTATCAGACATGGAGAGACTCACGACATTGAACTTCAAAGCGGCGTATTCTATCACGCAGGCCGCTACTTGACACCCTCTGTAAACGGCCAGTTAAAAGCCCCCAGCACCGACAGGGGATAACGCGGCTCCTGCTGGTAACAGCGGATGCTTTCCGCCACCAGCGGCGAGCGCAGATTTGCCGCATTGAGAATGGCTTCTGCATCGAGCCACAGGCAGCGGTCAATGTCGCTGTCGTGCGGGGTGGTCGGCAGCTGCTTATCGAGGTCGATAGCAAACAGGAAGCGCAGGAAAGGCGTGTTGTCCGGGGCGATCCACTGGTGCATGCGGATAAAGCTTTGCGGCTCGGCGCGAATTCCCGTTTCTTCCCACAGCTCGCGCTTAGCGGCTTCAAGCAGCGTTTCGTCGGCTTCGAGGTGCCCGGCGGGCTGGTTCCACAGTGCTTTGCCGTGAATGGTTTCTTCGACGACTAAAAACTGACCTTCGGCCTGAACAACGCAGGCCACGGTGACGTGGGGTTTAAACATCGCTTCTCCTGGGTTAAAGCGGTTTGTCGATTTTGGCGTAAATGGCATCCAGCGCGCTGAGGCGTTTATTGTACTGTGCGGTCAGACATGTGGTGTCAGACCCGCAGCTCTGGCGCTCTTTGAGCCACGCTTGCTGCTGATCCTGCATGGCGCCCTGGCCACCCATGGCAAACAGCCCTTTTAAGAACTGATATTTGGTGGCCATTTCGACGTCTTTATCATTCAGCGCCCGATGGGCACAAATCGCTTTTTCATCTGGCGCATTGGCTTTGGCGCAGTCAAAACTTGCCGCGCCTGCGGTGGCGGAGCAGATAAGTAAGCTCAGCAGCAGTATCTTTTTCATTTTGGTTGCTCCGGAGGGACTTCGCGCCACTCGCCGTTGGCCAGGCCTTCCAGCGTGTAGTCGCCCATGGCGTAGCGAATCAGGCGCAGGGTAGGGTAGCCCACGTGCGCCGTCATACGGCGAACCTGGCGGTTACGGCCTTCATAAAGCGTGATCTTTAGCCAACGGGTGGGGATCGCCTTACGTTCGCGAATCGGCGGGTTACGCGGCCACAGCCATTCTGGCTCGGCAACCAGTTCGGCGCCTGCCGGTAATGTGGGGCCGTCGTTCAACTCGACGCCGTTGCGCAGGGCGCTAAGCGCTTCCTCCGTTGGCTCGCCTTCCACCTGCACGTAATAGATTTTGCCGGTGCGTTTACCTGGCTGGGTCAGTTTGGCCTGCAGCGCCCCGTCATTGGTGAGCACCAGCAGCCCTTCGCTGTCGCGATCTAATCGCCCCGCGGCATAGATGCCTTGTAAAGGAATGTAATCCTTTAGCGTACTGCGCCCGGCTTCGTCGGTGAACTGCGGCAGCACATCGTAGGGCTTATTGAAGATAACCAGCTTCTTTGGACCGTCAGGCTTCTTGCGCCTGGCGGGTTGTTGGCTGCTGAATCGTTTAACTTGGTGATTCCTAAAAGAAGTTTTGTTCATAGTGTTTTCAGCGCGGGTGGATTGACGCATTATAACGGAAAACATGAGTGATTGGCGCGAGCCCGATATTGCAGTAGTATGAGCCCGCAAATTACAAATCATTAACAAAAAACCAGAAGCGCTCGAAGGAGAGGTGAATGGAAAGCAAAGTAGTCGTTCCGGCGGAAGGTAAAAAGATCACCCTGCAAAATGGCAAAATCAACGTTCCTAACAACCCAGTGATCCCGTTCATTGAAGGGGACGGTATTGGTGTGGACGTAACTCCTGCCATGATTAAAGTGGTGGATGCTGCCGTGGCAAAAGCCTACAACGGCGAGCGGAAAATTTCCTGGATGGAAATCTACACCGGCGAAAAATCTACCCAAGTTTATGGCCAGGATGTCTGGCTGCCAGAAGAAACTCTGGACCTGATTCGTGACTACCGCGTGGCCATCAAAGGCCCACTGACTACCCCAGTCGGCGGCGGTATTCGCTCGCTGAACGTTGCCCTGCGTCAGCAGCTGGACCTGTACGTTTGCCTGCGCCCGGTACGTTACTACCAGGGCACCCCAAGCCCGGTGAAACAGCCTGAGCTGACCGACATGGTTATCTTCCGTGAGAACTCCGAAGATATCTATGCGGGTATCGAGTGGAAAGCGGACAGCGCTGAAGCGGACAAAGTTATCAAGTTCCTGCGTGACGAAATGGGCGTGAAGAAAATTCGCTTCCCTGAGCACTGCGGGATCGGCATCAAGCCTTGCTCCGAAGAAGGCACCAAACGCCTGGTACGTGCAGCCATCGAATACGCGATCACCAACGACCGTGATTCCGTGACCCTGGTGCACAAAGGCAACATCATGAAGTTCACCGAAGGCGCGTTCAAAGACTGGGGCTACCAGCTGGCTCGTGAAGAGTTCGGCGGCGAGCTGATCGACGGCGGCCCGTGGGTGAAAATCAAGAACCCGAACACCGGCAAAGAGATCGTTGTAAAAGACGTGATCGCCGATGCGTTCCTGCAGCAGATCCTGCTGCGTCCTGCAGAATACGACGTGATCGCCTGTATGAACCTGAACGGGGACTACATTTCTGATGCCCTGGCGGCACAGGTTGGCGGCATCGGTATCGCCCCGGGCGCAAACATCGGTGACGACTGCGCGCTGTTCGAAGCGACCCACGGTACTGCGCCTAAGTACGCAGGCCAGGACAAAGTAAACCCGGGCTCCATCATCCTGTCCGCAGAAATGATGCTGCGTCATATGGAATGGTTCGAAGCGGCTGACCTGATCGTTAAAGGTATGGAAGGCGCTATCGAAGCCAAGACCGTAACCTATGACTTCGAGCGTCTGATGGATGGCGCTAAGCTGCTGAAATGTTCAGAGTTTGGCGACGCTATCATTAAACACATGTAATCAGCGCCGCTGGTGATGTGACAACGGGAGCCTTAGGGTTCCCGTTTTTTATTGTTCGGTTTTGGATGATGGTTACAACCCCCTGCGCCAAAAGAACCTTGGGGCTGCCTGAATATGAGGCAAGGTGTTTGTTTTAAGATTTTAGCCGATGATTGTAAAAAAATTGCGGGGATAAGTATGAACGGTATTCGGGAAAGGTTAAGCATTGCCGCGGGACAGTTTGCTCCGGCTTGCGGCAGTATTGAAGAGAATATGCGCTATCACGAATTGCTGATTACTTTGGCCGCCTCGGCAGATGTTAATCTCATCATTTTTCCGGAGCTTTCTTTAACGGGTTATGAACCTGAGTTAGCTGAAAAATTGGCTCTCACCGATGAGTCCTGCCTCCAGCCGCTTCAGGCATTGGCCGACCGCCATGAGATGACCATTGTGGCGGGGGCACCTTTGTATGTGCAGGATAATAAACCGGCCATTGGCGCATGTGTCATTTCTGCCGGGCAGCCAATTTCTTATTATCGAAAAATGTATCTTCACCCCGGAGAGTCTGATTACTTTTCATCCGGCACAGCGGCGTGTGTTATTACGGCCCGCACGTTTAACGTCGGCGTGGCTATATGCGCAGACGCCGGGCAGCCGAGGCATGTAGAACAAACGGTGCAGATGGGCGCTAATATTTATATTAATTCAGTTTTGAGCGCAGGCGGCTATGAGAAAGATACCGATGTGCTTAAAAGCTACGCCAAATATTACGCAATGCCTACGCTAATGGCCAATTACTGCGGCACGTCAGGCGGTTGGAAGCCAGTCGGGAAAAGCGCCGCATGGAATGCAAAAGGTGAACTTATTGTTCAGGCGCCAGAGGATCGTGCCGCCCTGGTCATTATGGATTTCAAGGACGGCGAGTGCGCCGGGAAAGTGATTTGCCTCAGCTGAGAGCAATATATTTACTGTGGTTTTATAGCGTGAAGGATTAACGTCCGCTCTGTGCCTGGAGCGGACATTCAGCCCATACGCGCGTTGGCACTTCATCTGAGCCAAGTTTCCACTGGTGGTACTGTGCATACATACAGATTCACTTTATGATAGACTTATCTGTCGAGACTGAAGCGGGATACGGGATACTGTCTGAATGAGTAAAACCATTAAATTAAAGATCATTGATCTGTTTTGTGGCGCTGGCGGCTTGTCCTGCGGCTTCATGAAAGGGAAGAATGGCGCTCATTTTGAAAGCGTTCTGGCTCTGGACAATGATAAGGCGGCCATCAGAACGTACAACGCCAACTTTGGCGAGCATGGCATCGTCACCAACATAGAAGAGTGGATCACGGAAAATACCGTGCCTGAAGCGGATATTGTTATCGGTGGGCCGCCGTGTCAGGGGTTCAGTTTACTCAATAAAAACCGGGAAGGGGACCATCGACGCGCGCTCTGGGAACCGTACATGGACATCATTGAGCGATCGGGCGCTTCTGTCTTTGTGATGGAAAATGTCCCGGGTCTGTTAACCAGTGATGAATTCCAGGATATCCGTGAACGTGCGGAGAGTATGGGCTTTTTGCTTCTCAACCCTTCTGTGCTGAATACGGCAGACTATGGTGCCCCCCAGACGCGTAAACGTGCCATTGCGATCGGCATTAAGAAAGACCGTTTTGTGCGGGGGGGCATCCCTGCGTTCCCGCCTGCGCCGTCGCATCGGCATCCCGATAAAGCCGGAGATCTGCCTGCCTGGCTGACGGTCAGAGAATTCATCGGTGATTTACCGGAGCCGGTTGGTACAGAAGTGCGCGATCTGCCTCCGCCTTTAGATCTGCATTTTGGGCGAAACCCGACTGCACTGTCTCAGGAGCGTTATCGTGCTGTGCCGGTCGGCGGAAACCGTTTCGACTTACAAAAAAACAGACCCGATATTACGCCTGCCTGCTGGATCAAAAAAACGTCCGGTGGTACGGATTTGTTTGGCCGTTTGTGGTGGGAACGTCCTTCCGTAACGATTCGCACCGAGTTCTTCAAACCCGAGAAAGGGCGTTATCTGCATCCGGAATCACACCGCCCAATTACGCACCGGGAAGCGGCGCGCCTGATGAGTTTCCCGGATGATTTTGTTTTCCTTGGATCAAAAACCGAGATCGCACGTCAGATTGGAAACGCGGTTCCGCCCGTGTTTGCGCAAAAAATTGCGACCTATGTGCTTACTTTAATGGAATATCAGATTCAACATGGCGAGAAGATCGAAGAAGAGCGAACCGGAAACGCTGCGTAAACAGCTCCTGGCGTTAATTACCGATTTTGAACACAAGCTCGCAGAGGACTCCCTGCGGGAACAGGTTCTTTCTCTCATCCCTGCCAACCATCTGCTGCGGGATCTCGGCAGCTCTCTGATGCATGAGGAGGGCTGTAATTCGGCACGCGACCGTATTCTGGCTTATCTCATCAAATATCCGCGCGTCATCATTCACGGGGATGAACTGATGGTGGTGGCTGGGATAAGTGAGTATGCGCGGCGGATAAGAGAGCTCCGGGTCCAGTTTGGCTGGTCCGTATTAAGCGGTACCACGCTGAAGGAAATGATTGAACAGGATGAGATAACGCTGGAGGAACTCCAGGCCCGCACAATGACCGCTCTTAAAACGGATGTCTATGCGCTGATGACAACAGAACAGGACAGGGAGGCCGCCCTGCGATGGAATGAGGCCAATGTTCTGCGGCGGAGTAAGCTTTCGACGAAAGACAAAATTCTCTCCTATCTGCGTAAAAACGTTGGCCGTCCGGTAACGGGCGAAGAGTTACGTTATCTTGCAAACGACAGTAAGGAATGGGCCCGCCGTACACGCGAGCTGCGTACCGAAGAGGGCTGGCCGATTGCCACCAGGAATTCAGGCCGACCGGAGCTTGAAGTGGGGGCCTATTTGCTCGAGGAAGATCGTCAGGCTGAGGTACATGACCGGAAAATTCCTGATCCGGTGCGCGTAGCCGTCCTTGAGCGCGATCATCACGCCTGCCGGAACTGTGGCTGGTCGCACGCCCGTAAAACAGCAAATGACCCCCGAACGTTCCTTGAATTGCATCATATAGAGCATCATGCTGACGGCGGTGAAAATACGCTGGATAACTTAATTACGCTCTGTAATGTCTGCCATGATGACGTGCACCGCCGTAAAGTGTCGGGGGAGGCGCTTTTACACCTGTTGAAGGGAGCCTGATATTCGCGGGTGTTAGCGTAATTTGTTACGGGCAGGTCATTCATTTGCGTAGCTGCAGTAACGTGCTAGCGGGATTTTCCTATTGAACCCCGGGGGGCCTGCGATCGGCCGCTCGCGACAGTCAGCAGTGCTCTGTATGAAACAAGAGCACGGCCGCTAAAGACACCGATATTTTCTGGTTTCACTCCTTCACGCTTTGAGAGAATTACTCCCGCCCAATCCCGGGCCATTTCAGATAGCTATTTATAACTATACCCTCCACTATATAGCCGTGAATACGGAGACTCACTTCTCTACCTGGTTGCTGGCGTTTTTGTATATGGCGGCAGGGCTGATGCTTGCTCAGCGCATTATCATCTCAGCCAGCGGAATGCGCTATAGCGAATTTTTGAAGAATGTTCGCACCAAATTGTTTTCTAAAAAAAGTGATATTGAAATAGCGTGAGAGCTTACTTTGTTAATTCATCACTTCGATTGAAGGTCCGCTGTTCGCTCACACCGGACCTTCAGCTTCATTGGCTCGTCCGCCAAGTGCCAGGAGTAGATATTGCTCACTTTTGCTTATGCGGCCTAAATCGGTATTTCACTAGATTCTGTTTGAAATTGCATGAGCCATAAGATCATTCAACCTGCTAACAGGGGGATAATTCCCAACCCTTATCCCCCGCAACCAGCCAGTGCGTTAGCTCAATCTGGCTGAGAAACACCTCATCGTGTGACACCACCATCAGGGTGCCCTGATACTGATTAAGAAAAGATTCCAGCGTATGCAGGGATACAATATCCAGATGATTACTCGGTTCATCGAGCAATAAAAAGCTGGCGGGCGAGTCAGCATAAATTAGCATTGCCAGCGCAGCTTTAAGTTGTTCCCCGCCGCTAAGTTCGCCGCAGGGTAATGACACACGAGATGCATCCAGTCCAAGCTGGGCAAGTTGCATACGCAGTTGGGATTCCCCCACCTGAGAGTTCACCGCCAGAAGTTGCTCAAGTGCCGTTTTTTGCCGATCCAAAATGGACATCTGCTGGTCAAGATAAGCGGTTTTAGCCCAGACCTCACGATGACCAGACACTGACGGCAACAGACCCGCTAAAGTTTTTAATAATGTTGATTTACCGCACCCGTTGGAACCGACAACACCGATCCGTTGCCCGCCGTTAATGGTCAGCGTTATCTCGCGAAAAGAGGCAGGAACAAAAGGTAAAACGACCTCGTCAAGGGTGGCGACCTTCTGCGGTAATGCCCCGAATGTAGAGGTGATGTGCATGGCGATGTGCGTAGATACCTCAATTTGCTTTATGGCTTGCTGCACCTGCTGGCTGAGCAACGCCCGCGCTTGGGTTTGCTGCTTTATCCGTTTTCCTGCTGAAGTCTCACTCCGGCCTTTTTGACGGCCCAGCAATATTTTTGCCTGATTCGCATTCTTACCCTGCCGGGTACCCCGGGATCCGCGTTTTTCAAGTCGTTCGCGTTGTTCACGCAGCGCCTGCTCTTCGCGCTTACGCTCGGTTTTGAGGCGCTCCAGGTTTTGCGTGGCGGAGGCAGTCTCCTGCGCTTTCATTTGCTGGTAAAAATCATAGTTGCCGCCGTAGCTGCGTAAACCGAGCGACGATAGTTCGACCATTCGCTCCATCTGCTGCAGCAACGTCCGGTCATGACTGATGAGCAAAAGACCACGGGGCCATTGGTGCAACTGCCGCATCAGCGTCAGTCGGCTGGCGGCATCCAGATGGTTGGTAGGCTCATCAAGGATAAGAAAATCTGCCTCAGATAGCATCGCGCCGATCAGTGCTACCCGCATGGCTTCTCCGCCACTCAGCTGATTGACCGCTGAACCCGGCGAAAGATAACCCAATCCCGCGGACTCTAACTGCGCCTGCAGCCGCTGGCGAAGGTCCCAATTATCACCCACAAGGTCAAAATCAGCCGGATCGGTGCTGCCTGCTTCAATGCGATCCAGCGCGGCTAACTGGCTGTCGACTCCCGCAAGCATCGCCACGCTATGATAATGGTGCGGGGTCAGATGCTGCGCCAGATATCTGACACGACCTGAGCAACTACACTGGCCGGAAGTCGGCGCCACCTGGCCTGAAAGAATTTTAGCCAGCAGGCTTTTACCCACGCCATTTCTACCGACCAGAGCAGTATGTCGGTGGTCAAATTGTTCAGTGAGATCTGAGAAAAGGCGTTTGCCATCAGGCAATACAAATGAAACGCGATCGAGCGTAAGAATAGAATTCGTCATGCGATAACCCTGAAATTAATGCACCAAAACAGCCCCCGAGGGAAACTGCATAAAGGCCGTCAAAGATGACGGTGGGCATTAATTGCGCATTGGACGAATACCTCTAAAGAGACGTGAAAGTGGGCCGATTATAAAATTGCCAATTTCTGTCTGTCAAATGACATCCAGCGACCAGACCACGGTATTAGATACAACGGGCAGGGAGCAATGTCGGTTTGTTAAACCTGACACCACAGATGGAGATGCCGTGGATGTCCATTATGTTGACGCCTCTTACGAGGCCCGGTGCATCTCTGGCGCAGCATTTAAGCGCCAATGTGCTAAGTTTAACGCCACTATCGGTTGCTTATTACAGGAGTAAATAAGTGAACATCGACTGGCACAGTGCGGTATTAACACGCTCGACTGTAGTGGATAAAAACTACAAAAATACACAAAACGTTCGCCGTTTCATGATCGGTGAGTGTGGGCCGCATTTTCGGTTTGATCGTGAATTTATGGCATGGATACGAAATGGCGTGCCCAAAAATTTGGGTGATGTCGTTGATGAGTGGAGGCGCAGACATTCATTCTAGAGAAGGAACGCCCGCGTTTCACATTGCGGAGTCCCTCTGGCTCACGCCCGTCCGCATCGCACGCAATCAGCCGCTAATCTAATCATTAATAAGGCGCTCAGCCTGAATCGTCCGTTTAGCCAGTTTCTTTTGCAGAATAATAACGAGAATTGGGAACGCTGATGCGGAAATGGCACATAGCACCAGCAACATATTCATATTCTGGGGCGCTATTTCATCAGTGGGTGAGAGAAAGGCTGACAGGAAAAATGCGGCAGTAGTCATCAGATACATGATTGATGTCTGCAGGGAAGCGAATCCCGCCCGTTGTCCGTTATCTGGAAACTGAATGGTAAGCGCCGAGGATGAAACCAGGCGGCTGTATGATGCCCCGAGAAATAAAATAATAAATAACGCCGAATGCGGATAGCCCAGAGCGGGAATTAGCAAACTCAGTATAAAAATGAGGGTTGCGCCAGTAGCCAGACTCAAAGCAGAAAAACGAGAAGTTAATGCGCCAGTCATTTTGCTAGACAGGTACCCGGCAATGCCTCCGGCGAAGAACAGCCAGGACAACTGCTCCAGTGAAGCACCCAACTGCCGGGTCATTAATGGCACCAGAACCGGGATGACCAGCATCGGGCTAAACTGCACCAGCGCATTACCCGAAGCGAACAGGAGAGTATTTCTATCGAGAGGGAGAGCGGGGGGCGTGTCACAGCAGACCTGATCCCGAGGGATAAAGAAGACAATAAGTGGCAAGGCTAATAAACACAGGGTACTGATTAGCCACAAAGCGGCATGCCAGCCATAATGAGTACACAGAAATAATATCGTGGGCATGCCTGCAATGCTTACTATCGAATATGACGCAATCACCGTTGCCAGCATTTTTCCGCGCAAGTTAGCCGGGGCGTGATTGATCAATATGCTAATCCCCACTCCCATTGTCGTCCCTCCCACCAGGCCCGCACAGAATCGCAATGCCAGCAGAAGGTTAAAACTGGCGGTGAACGTAGTCAAAAACGTCAGCAGGCCCAGCAGCGCCATATTGGCGATTAAAAAACGTTTCTTGTTGAAATGACCGATCCAGTAAAAGGCAATAATGCCCGACAGGACGGCCCCGGAGGTGTACATCCCGGAGACATATCCTGAGAACGAGACGGGAACTAAGAAATCAGCAGCCATAAAAGCAAAAACAGGGTTGAACATCATGTATTCCAGCGCGTTAGTGAACTGGATAAAAGCCATGATAAGCGCTATCCGCATAAGGGATTTATCGTTAAATGTCTGTGTAACCGGTGGCATAGCAGGCGCCTGTGAGTGAAAGATGCCTGAGTTTAACGGCTATCAATACTGGTGATTAGGTGGTAAAAATGGCACTTATTATTATCATTTATGGGATAGTTGATGCGTCCGGCGCTTGATTTTAATACCCTGAAAGTGTTCATTGCCGTGGTTGAAAACGAAAGTTTTGTTGGGGCATCAAAAGTGCTTGAGATGCCGACATCCAACGTGAGTCGCTGTATCTCTCAGTTAGAAGAAAAACTGAATCTGCAGCTCATTGAGCGCAGCACCCGGCATATGAAACTCACTCAGGCTGGGCACTTGCTTTATACCCGAGCGAAGCCATTGGTGGAGGCGCTCGAGCAAACTGAGACAGAATTAACTTTGCGGCAAGTGCAACTCAAGGGCCCACTGCGCCTGTGTATTCCTAATGAACTAGGTCCTGCATTGCTCGGGTCTGTTATTGCCGATTTCGCCTGCCGACACCCGGACCTGGAAATCAGCTGTGTCACAAATTTGTCCGGGTTGGAATCCCTGCGCGACGATCTGGATTTAGCTATCATTGTTAGCCGCGGCAAGTTGGATGACAGTGACTACATTGCCCGCCACCTGTTGACTATCCCTTGTACGGTTGTTGCAGCCCCGGCCCTCATTCAGCGCTATGGTACGCCCGATCGCATACAGCAATTTGAAGAATTACCCTGTATTACAACGGTCAGTGCGCTGAAAGGCGCGCCCTGGCAGTTCGTCAATAAAAAGGGAGGATTCGAGACTATCAAGGTGAAAGGTCATTATCGGGTCAACAGCGGAGAGATGGCAGGGCGAGCGGCGGTAGCAGGTGTCGGGTTTGCCATTCTGGCGAAGCAAGCCTGCCAGCCCTGGATTGACGATGGCCAGTTAATCGAAATTGAGTTCGAACACTCGGCAGCCCCATTACAGTTGTTCGCCCTTTATTCCGATCGGCGCTATTTGCCCGGTAAAATAAGAGCGCTGATTGATTTTATGCATCAGGAATTGAATCATATAAGTTAAGCTTGAAAAGCCGCAGGAATCAATGAGCCTCTAAACACATAATCTCTCTTTCTCGTTCATAGCTGCAGCGTATTCTCAATACTGTTGTCGGATCGACTATTTGATAACGTTTTCATGGTTTGCCAGAAAATTTCTGCGACTTGTGGCTCATTATGCATAAACTATACGATCTCTGCCGCTTCTCTTGGCCCTATATAATGCTTTATCCGCTGCGGCCAGAGCATACGATGAAGAGCTGTTCATCTGTTTAACGGCGGCACCAATGCTGAGAGTTATAGTCTCTCCGTTACCATCTTTGCATGAAACTGAGTCTTTTATTTCATTGATAACGGCTTCAGCAGCCATGTTATTAAAAATAATTACAGCAAATTCCTCGCCGCCTGATCGTGAGATGAATATATCCTTTGAGAGGAAGTGACTCAGCTGTAAGCCGATATTTTTAAGCGTTATGTCGCCAAAATCATGCCCGTAAGAATCATTTATTTTTTTGAAGTGATCAATGTCGATAATACACAGTGTGCCATATTTAGCATCAAGCTCCCTTAGCTTCATATTAAGATGTCTTCTATTGGGTAATCCTGTAAGTTCGTCAGTTAATGAAAGATCTATCGCAGCTTTATAATTATTATTAATATACTTAATAAATCTATTGAAGGAAAGAACAATAATAAACATGGCTGGTGCATAAAGCACTGCTGCTATTAAAGAGGTCGTATCGCGATCTAAAATTTCCACTCCACCAGTCAGCGAGGCTAAGCTTGAGTTTAAAAGAAGGAATAACGCAATTCTGAACGACGCTATGTATTTTTCTTCTGATTTAATATGAAAGGATTTTCTGATGAACCATGTTAGCAGGGAAATGGTGCAAGCATTGATAAAGAAATAAAAGTTAAGTCTGCTGACGCTACCCATTGTCAATGTTAAAATCAGGATTATTGCTGTCGCACCGCAGACATAAGCGGTAATCATTCTGTAAAGCAGTCCTTGAGCTGACTCTGCCTCCTCAATAAGTTTGTCATGTATTTTAAAATTCATTTGAAGACCTTAACCGCATGCATAACTCGGAGTGTTATTTAATCACATTACCAGTAGGTTGTTAATCATCTTTGGCAAAGACAAATAGTTAGAAATATTGCTGTTTAGCCGAAGTTTAAGGATTATGTTATTTTTCTGTTATGTTGGGCTGGAAACAAGCGAGTGTTTATATAATTTTTTCTTCGGCTTGTGTTCCGGCTAAATGTATCCTTCCTGGACCAATTTCAGCTATCTGTACGCCGCACATCCGGATGCTTTTCACTCGCCGCTTCATGGTAAATATCTCCGAGCCAGCCGGGGAGTTCTTCTTCCGTTAGCCATCCCGGGATAACCACATCATAAATCCGGGAATATTTGCCCTCGTTAGGATCAACGCGATAAAGCAGCCATTGTTCACTGACTTTCTTTACGCCCAAACGCCTACCAAAGACATCAAAGTGCAGCATACTTTCCCCTGACATGCCCCTATATTTATTAATGATAATCGCTACCGGGCCTGTTGAACAGGCCAGTATTTAGGGGGCATTTTTCCTCTTGTAAAATTCAGACATAAAAAATCCGCGAAATGTTACGGAGTTGTATCAATGAGTTATTTGCCGACGTCGCAAAAGGGCGGGGGATTAGGAAAAGATCCCAGTTTTGTCTGAGTTCTCTTGTGCTAGTTTAGAAAGACAGGGAATTTCATTTATGGAGTGAGTATGGACAAGGACAAGCACGTTTTTGAGGAGCTTCAGCCTGAAACGCTGCAGGTAATCGGCACGGCAGTCGTGCAGCTGCTGGCGCGTAAAGAGGCGCTATCGCGGGAGTCGATAGCCGACATGATACATAAGCTGTATGCCAGTGGCCTGGATGACGTAGCGGTGCAGAGGGCGGTTGATGTCCTGATCCTGGGGTAAACGTGTGTTCAGGGCCCTCTATTAGTACGCTATTTTTATACTGCTTTGGCTAATAATCTTCAGTTTTAAACTGATTGTCTTCAAGTGACATGAAGATGTTAAAATTGCAGTTGATTATCATTATCATAAAAGGGATTGTTTATGAATAAGACGCTTATCATCTGCGCTATGTTGTTAACCGCCCACGCCTATGCCGCGAACAAGCCTGCTTCGGAACTCGTCTGGACCGAGGCGGAACAAGACCCGGGCTGCTACGGGAATGTGTGTGTGAGTAACGAAGAAAAGAAACCTCAAAATATGTACGGCAAGCTTGATAAAGGTGACCAAAAGCTGCTGTCCGATCCTTATTCTAAATACGATCGCGATAACAGCAACAGTACCGCCCGGGCTGGCGTGACGTTTAAATGGGATTAAACTCGCTGCTAATTTAAAAAGTGAGAGCCAGATGGCTCTCACCGTTGAGTCACTTACCGACAATGCGCTGAAAAAAAGATACTGTGTGAACCCATCTTTATCATCAAACAGAAATATCTCCTGTTTTCCGTCACAGCTCTGGTAAATTACCCCGTCCACACCCGTTTTTCGATGATGCCCTGACGGGCCATTCCTTCAAATATATTGTTTAAAATGCAGCTAACACTGGGTTGATGATCCATTCTGATGGCTTCGCCTGTATTTCAATCCCAAAAGGAGAGGGAGAATACTTCATGTCTACGCGACTGACTGAATACCAGAAAAAATATCCCAATGCGCAGGTATGGGCATTTGGCGATTCGCCTGAGCTGGCCGACGAGCTGGTGGATTTAGTTTTGAAGGGCCGCAAAACAGCGACATGTTCTGCGGTATCTGCCTATGAGAATGGGGAAGAGGCTCCCGTACCCGGCGGATATAGCATTATTCTTAACGGTAGCGGTGACCCGGTTTGTGTTATCCAGACGCTGTCTTTAACGACTCTTAAATTTTCACAGGTCAGTGCAGAGCAGGCCCGTAAGGAGGGGGAAGGGGACTTAAGCCTCTCGTACTGGCGGCGAGAGCATCAGATATTTTTTGAAAGAACTGGCGAATTTTCTGAAGAGATGCCCTTAATTTTTGAAGAGTTTATACTGGTGGAACGCATCCCACAGGAAGAGAGCCCGTAACGTGAACTGTTCCAAAAAGCGTGAAAATTATTTTGCTATTTTTAGTCGTCGATGGCGTTAAATGCTACTGTAAGATCAAACAGATAAGCCGGAGGCGAGATGGATAAAAAAGCAAAAGATGAAGCGCTGTACCAGGAGATGTGCCGCGTGGTGGGTAAGGTGGTGCTGGAGATGCGCGATCTTGGGCAGGAACCTAAACATATCGTGATTGCCGGGGTGGTCAGAACCATGCTGGCTAACCATAAAATCAAACGCTCCCCGCTGACCAGCGAAGCGATGGAACACGTGATCGAGGCGCTGGGCTATGAAGTGTAGCCGGTGCCTGGCGACAAAATAACCCTTTCAGGAATTGCCTATGATTGCCAATATTCTTATCGGCCTGGTGGCCGTGATTCACCTTTATATTCTGGTGCTGGAAATGGTGCTTTGGGATAAACCGGCGGGGCGAAAGGCTTTTGGGTTGTCTTCTGAGTTTGCTCAACAGTCGAAAACTCTGGCGGCCAATCAGGGGTTGTACAACGGTTTTTTAGCAGCGGGATTGCTTTATGGGCTTCTGGCGGCGAGCAGCGGCTATGAATTTAAACTGTTTTTCCTTATTTGCGTTCTGGTTGCTGGTTTATTTGGTGGTTTAACAGCCAGTAAAAAAATACTTTACGTGCAGGCAGCGCCTGCGGCATTGGCATTGATTGCATTATTCGCAGGAATATAATCGAAAAAACCCGGCAAACGCCGGGTCACCATAAGGCTATCATCATTAATATAATTGGTGATCGACCGGATCGTTTTTTGAGTGGTTCCGGCCCCTCCAGTGGAGGAGAAATATAGGCATATTTCGATAGCGGAATGAGGGTTCATCGAGCTACCGAAGGCAAGAAATTATCCTGAGTTGTTATGGTTGGCAAGTGCCGCATGATATTTTTTTCAACATTGAGTTATGAAACTAAATTTTCCAGAATTATCACTCTGAACAAACCTCTGAGATTCGTCTACGCTTTAAGGGCAAGGTGTTTTTTTAGTATGGACTAATCTAATTTATCAGGAGTTTATATGGGGTTTTGGCGCGTTGTTTTCACAATTATCCTGCCACCGTTGGGTGTGCTTATCGGCAAAGGTTTTGGCTGGGCCTTCATCCTCAATATCATCCTCACCCTGCTGGGCTACTTCCCCGGCCTGATTCACGCGTTCTGGGTTCAGACCCGGGATTGACCTGTTGGGCCATTGCTGCGACGCCTGCGCCCGAGAAAAAATGACTGCTTTGGCAACTCACCTCCAGCCCACTGTTGTGGGCTTTTTATTTCCTGTAAATTAAAAAGAGTTCCTGATTACCCAGAAATAACGGTTCTGTTTATCGTTTATTAAGGTTTTCTTAATATTACCGACATCAATAAATAGTCAAAATAATTGCGCCTGAAATTAATTTTTTATTTTTATTTTTCTTTTAAAACAAGGATGTACAAACCGTTACACGAAAGTACTGGGCATTATGTAAAGGTAATCCGCTTTATTGAGGAAACGTTTATTTTTGCCATTTTACTATGCTCGTGTTTTCACTCCTGAGGTTATAATAATGAGTCAACTTTTGATTACCGGTGCGACAGGTTTCCTGGGCGGCGCGGTTTTAGCCCGATCCCTCTCTGAATCTTCTTTCAATACCGTATTACTATTGGTACGAGCGAACTCTCCTCAGGAGGGCGTGGCCAGAATCAGAAATAACCTTGCTAATTTTGGCTGTACTGAAGCACAGCTGGCACAAATTAACCCGGAAAATATATTGCTGGGTGACTTAGCCGAGCCTGAACATTTTCTGGATGATGAAAGACTGTCCAGCGTCACGCACGTTATTAACTGCGCCGCGGTGGCGTCGTTTGGCGAGAATGCGCTGATCTGGAAAGTTAACGTGGAAGGCACGCTGCAGTTTGCTCGCCGCATGTCCCAGGTGAAGGGCCTGCAGCGTTTCCTGCACGTCGGCACCGCAATGTCCTGTGTACCGGATGCGGGCACGCTGGTCACGGAAAGCATGTCGAGCAAGCCGGAAGAAGAGCATCTGGTGCAGTACACCTGGTCTAAGTCCACCATCGAACGCATGATGTCCGAGCAGTTCCCGCAGCTGCCGCTGGTTATCGCTCGTCCATCCATCGTGGTCGGCCACAGCGAGCAGGGCTGTCGCCCGTCCAGCAGCATCTTCTGGGTCTTCCGCATGGTGCTGATGCTCGGGAAATTTATGTGCTCCCTGGATGACAAAATCGACGTTATTCCGGTGGACTATTGCGCAGAAGCGCTGCTGCTGCTGGCGAAGAGCGACTCGCTGAAAGAGAAGATCTACCACATCTCCGCCGGGGACGTGAGCAGCATCCGCTTTGCTGACATCGATGAAGCGATGTCCAGCGCGCTGAACCAGACGCCGATCTTCTCCAATTACGAGCAGGTGGATTACAGCGAGCTGGTGAAAAGCCGCAGAAGCTTCAAATCCATTTACGGGCCGTGCAATGAGCGCTTAATGCTGCGTGCGATGCGTCTGTACGGGGAGTTCTCTATGCTGAACGTGCGTTTCTCTAACGAGAAGCTGCTGGATTTAGGCATGTCTCCACCGCCGCGCTTTGTGGATTACATCAGCCGTTGCGTGGAAACCACCCGGGATTATTCTATTCCCGAGTTGATGAAGGTCGACTTCAAATAATAAAAAGGGAGCGCAGGCTCCCTTTTTAGTTTGCTGATCGTAGTAAAGGGAGCTTTTGCTCCCTTTTTACGTTTAGCGAATCACCACTTCATTTCGCCGGTATTCACTTTGGCGCTCATCTCCAGCGAGCTTTCATCGGCCAGGCCCGGATATTTTTGCTTCATTTCCGCGATGACCGGGGCGCTTTTGCCTTTCTTCAGCGCCAGCTCAAAGTCGGCTAAATAGTCGCCGGTAAAGACCACCGGGGCCGCGCCTGGTTTGACTTCACCAATGTAGTGGCCCGGGATCACGCGTTTTGGCTTCAGGGCCGCCATTTCATCCAGCACATCGCGCCATTCCTGACGGGCAGCTTTTGTCTGGGAATCGGCGGTCCAGACGTGAATACCGGAGCTGACACCTACGCCGCCAAGAATCGTTTTGTTGGCCGGGATCCACAGATATGCAGCGTGAGAAGCGGGCTGGCGCAGCTCAATTTTTTCACCGTCGACGGTGAAGGTTGTCTCGTGCGTCACCTGCGGCACGAAGACTTCTTTTGGCGCGCCATCTTTCAGGATTGGGCCCCAGTATTTGAGCTTCTCTGCTTTGGTTTGGTTGATATGGTCGACGACCAGCGGCGTGGCTTCAATTTTTACCTGCGGGTACGCTTTAACAATGGGCTCCAGGCCAAAGTAATAATCCGGGTCACCGGCGGTGATAAGCACGCGGGTCAGCTTTTTGCCGCTGTGTTGAATCATTTTCACCAGCGCCTCGCCGTCTTTAACGCTGAACTGGGCATCGACCAACGTGGCTTCCGTTGGGCCGCTGATCAGCGTAGAGGTGACCGGGAAGACGCCTTTGTCCTGCGGGTTGTAGACGTCCAGCGTCAGCGGGGCGGCAAAGCTTGCCGTGGAGAACAAAAGGGTGGCCGCGGCCAGGGTCTGTGTCTTCATCTTTTTCTATCCTGATTAACTGAATCAATGGGCCCGTTTGGGAATGAGAAACAGTGTAAATTGCATTTTGTGAATCGTAATGGCCTTATTCAGGTAAGATAAGTTTCATAAATCGAACAGATGGGCGAAAGAATGGACAGAATCATTGCTGCAAAAGTCTATACCCGCATTTGTGAACTGGGCAGCCTGAGCGCCGCGGCGCGGGCGTTAAATATGTCCCGGCCGATGGTGAGCCGCTATCTGGAGCAAATGGAGCACTGGGCGGGAGAGCGGCTGTTGCATCGCTCCTCCCGCAAACTGACGCTAACGCCGACCGGTGAGCGGGTGCTGCAGCAAACCCGAGCGCTCAACGAGGTAGCGGAAAGTATTGCGGCGCAGAAGCAGCAGGATTTGCCTTCGGGGACTCTGCGGGTGGCCTGTTCCCAGTTTGGCGCCCGGTATTACATTGTGCCTTTCTTGTCTGACTTCCTGCGCGACTACCCGGACGTGAGGGTGGAGCTGCACGTCAGCAGCCAGGCGGTGAATATGATTGAGGAGCGTATCGATCTGGCTATTCGCATCACCAACGATCTCGATCCCAATATTATCGCCCGCCGCCTGGGGGAATGTGACTCCCGGCTTTATGCCTCGCCGTCCTACATTGAGCAAAGGGGGATGCCGCGCACGCCGGGCGATCTCGCGCACCACAATTGCCTGCAATATAGCTATTTCCTGCGCAACATCTGGCAAATGGTGGATGAAAACGGTGAGCCGCTGAACGTGGAGGTAAGCGGCAACTTCAGTGCCAATGACTCCGTGGTGCTGATGGACGCGGTCGCGGACGGCGTGGGGATTGCGATGCTGCCGGTTCAGGATGCTAAGCCGCGGTTCGAGAGCGGGGAGCTGGTCAAAGTGCTTGAAGCTTATCCGCCGCGATCGATGGGGATCTACGGTACCTATCGGAGCCGAAGCTACCTGCCCGCCGCGTTGAGGCTGTTCCTGGCGGCGCTGTCGGACAGGCTCGCAAAATAATTTAAGAAAAACCTTAGTTACGGGTGGCCATGCCGTTTACTTTTTGCGCCAGGAATGTTCTGATCTCGCGGCGAAAAAGTGAGGGGAGCAGCAATGTTTCAATTAAAACCGGGCAGCCTGGCGATGATCATCGGCGCTCGTACTGCCGCTGGGCGGGTGAATATTGGTAAAGCGGTAGAACTGTTCGGGCTGTGTCAGCCGGGGGAGCGCTTTGTTAATCCGGTGACAGGCGTGGTAACACAGCTTCCGCCGGAGGCAAACTATCCGCTTTGGCTGGTGACCGGCGAGGTTATCGCCTTTGATGGTCGCCAGGGCTATGCCTTCGTGCGTGCCGAGCATTTAATGCCGCTGGACAAAGATTTTTCCCCACAGGAAGACGAGCTCCACCTCAGCTATTGATCCCCGCAGTGACGTAAAAAGTCGGCCAGCACCAGCGCATGGTTCTGGTCGGTATTTTTTGCGCCATACAGCAATGTCAGCGTGCCGTGTTCGCCGCGTCGGGCAAGCGCCTGGGCTGCGTCCTGATGTTGCCTAAGCTCTTGCCTGTAGAGCTTGCTGAAGGCGGCAAAGTCGATAGTTTCGCTGTGAAAGGCTTGGCGTAGCTCGTTCGAGGGCGCCAGTTCTTTCGGCCATTCATCGTAGTGCAGGTCGCTTTTTTTCATTCCTCTTGGCCACAGTCTGTCCACCAGCACGCGGTAGCCATCATCTTCAGCCGGGTCTTCATAGACGCGTTTACAGCGGATCATGCTCTCTCCTTATCGACGGCCTCAAGCCTGCTCAGCAAGAGTGGGACCTGATGGTCCGCAAAGACTTCGATGCCGTGCTGGCGCAACAGTGCTGCCGCGACGCCCTGACCCGGGATTGTTTTGCCTGCAAAGTGGCCATCGTAAATCTTCTGACTGCCGCAGGTCGGGCTGCCGTCAGTAAGAATAGCAAACAGGCAGTTATTCTCCCGGGCGGTTTGAAGCGCGAGCCAGGCGGCAAGAAGATAAGGTTCGGTGACGTCTGCACCGTCGCTTTCCAGAATGGCGGCATGTCCGAGTAAAGCGGCTTCACCGCTACCTCCACTAAGCTCTGCGGGGAGGCGAGGTGTTGGCAGCCCGGCGGCGAGTTCAGGACAGTGGATAACCAGGCGGCCTTCGGCCTGCAGTCGGGCGAGGGCTGCGCCAGTTTGTGATTTTTCGCGACCATCATAGCGGACCTGAAACCCCATCAGACAGGCGCTAACCAGTATTTTTGCTTTCATTTTTTTCTTCGATGAAGTGAACCCGACACGTTACTACATTGTTTGTCCGGGTGGGAAGCGGTGAAAGACTGCCAATTTTTGCGGTTGCCAGTGCAAAGCAAAACGCCTACTCTATCATTCCTTATGTTGTTCTCTTCCCTCAAACATAAGGCCAACCAAAGCATGTCAGACACACAGTTGAAATCCACTTTACGTATTGCGCTTGTCGGCGATTATAACCCGGCGGTGATTGCACACCAGGCCATTCCTCAGGCGTTAGATAATGCGGCCGCCGCGCTTGGCGTCAGCGCGGATTATGACTGGGTCTCCTCGCTGGAAGTGACCAGCCCTGAAGATCTGGTGGGCTATGACGCCATCTGGTGCGTACCTTCCAGCCCTTATCTGAATGAAGATGCCGCTTACCTTGCCGTTCGCTTTGCGCGAGAAAACGGCGTGCCTTTCCTCGGTACCTGCGCCGGGTTCCAGTATGCGGTGGTGGAGTATGCGCGTAACGTGCTCGGCTGGGAAGATGCAGGCCATGCGGAAACCGCGAGCGAAGGGCGACTGGTGATTGGCCGCCTGAACTGCTCGCTGGTGGAGGTTTCAGACAGCATCTCGCTGCTGGCAGACTCCATCGCCGGGCGAGCCTATGGCAAGACGGAAATTGAAGAGGGCTACCACTGCAACTACGGCATTGCGGAGCTGTTTGCCACCGCGCTTGCCGGTGAACCCCTGAAACCGACCGGCTGGGATAAGCAGGGCGAGATTCGTGCGGTTGAACTTCATGGGCATCCGTTCTTTGTGGCAACGCTGTTCCAGCACGAACGTAATGCGCTGAAAGGCAGACCATCCCCTTTGGTTGAGGCGTTCCTGGCCGCCGCTGAGAGATAAATTCGGGGTTTAGGGGCGCGGGTAACAGCCCTCACCCCGACCCTCTCCCAAAGGGAGAGGGAGAAAACATATGTCGGGGAAAGTGATTTCAGAGAACTTTATCTATTCCCTCTCCCTTCCAGGGAGAGGGTTAGGGTGAGGATAAGAAAACAGAAGCGACATGCGGTTGAAGTCACCGTCGGATATAAAGCGATGCCCTGGCTCCTGCTTAAATCGCATCATAGACCTTATCTTTACCGAGGCTTAGTTGCCCGAAGAATCAAAAAGGCCGGACGGCGCATCTCTTTTGCCAGACGTGGATGCTGTGCCAGGGTTTCTGCCGTCGGTTTGGTTTCCAGCATTCGGGTGAGGGCGAAGCCGCTGTCGAGCAGGGTATTGACATAGGTTTCCGTGGTGCGGTGGTACTTTTGCACATCCTCCACGAACCAGCTGGTGTGGCGTAAGCCTTGCTGGTGATAGTGGTTCACCGGCCAGATAACCTCTTCTTTATAGGGTTGCCAGCCTACCGGGAAGGCGGTGCACATCGGGTGTTCGACGGAGAAGATAAACTGCCCGCCGGGTTTTAACGCAGCAAAGATAGCGTTGCTCAGGCGGGCGAAATCTTCGAGGTAGTGCAGCGCCAGCGACGAAATCGCCAGATCCCAGGTTTCACCCTCCGGCGAGAATTGCTCCAGCGGTAAATTGTGGTAGCTGATGTTTGTGTCCTGGGTTGCGGCTCGCGCCTGGGCGAGCATCTTTTCCGAGATATCAAAACCCGTCACGCTTGCCGCCCCGTGGGCGCGGGCGAAGCGGGCAAAGTCGCCAAAGCCGCAGCCCAGGTCGAGGATCTTCAGGCCATCCAGCACGGGCAGCAGGGAGTAAAGCTCGGGGATCTCCAGCAGCCCGTTAAGGCCAGAGTCCTGCTCCCGTAACTGACGGTAATTTTCAAAAAATACCGGGTCGTCGAAAATGTTCTGCGGTGCCGATGATGCCATTCGATCCTCCTTGGGGGTCTGTTCAGGCCGCGGCTTTCTCCGCCGCGCCAATCTCTTTCTGGCGTCCAGCATAAGCCCCAAAGACGCCCATGACGACCGAAAGTAGCGCGCAACCTAATAAAGGGATCGCCCAGCTGCCGGTAATGTCATGAATCTTCCCCATCACCGGCGGGCCGAAGGCGGCCAGAAGATAGCCTACGCACTGAGCCATGCCGGACAGCGCCGCCGCCTGATGTGCGGAACCGGTGCGCATCCCAATGAAAGAGAGCCCCAGAATCATCGCCGCGCCGGAGCCAAAGCCGCCGAGCGACACCCAGAAGATGGAGAAGGCCGGCAGCAGCCAAAGGCCGAGCGTCGCCAGACACCACAGCAGCGCCATCAGAGCGGCAATTCCGCGCTGGTCTTTCAGGCGGCTCAGGATCAGGCCGACAAACAATCCCGGAATGGCGGTGGCGAGCTGCAAAATACCGTGTATCGACCCGGCCTCGGCTTCGTTGTAGCCGTGGCTGATCAGAATGGAAGGCAGCCAGCCGATAATCACGTAATAGACCAGCGAGTTAATCCCCAGATACAGGGTGACCTGCCAGGCCAGCGGCGAAGACCAGATGCCGCGGCTGTGCAGCGCCGGATTGCCGGACAGGTTCATCACCGTGCTGCTGCCAAGCTGCGGCAGCCAGACAATCAGCGCCAGCAGCGGGAAGATCATCAGCGACAGCATGGCGCCGGACCAGCCGAAGCCGTGCAGAGCAATCGGCACCACCATCACCGAGCCCAGCGCGGCGGCCACGCCCATCGTGAGCGAGTAAGCACCGGTGAGTTTGGCGACCTGGCCGGGGAAGTCGCGCTTAAGCAGGCTGGGCAGCAGCACGTTGCCCATGGCGATCCCGCAGCCGATGATAGCCGTGCCGATATACAGCAGCGCGGCGTGGCCGGCGGAGCGCAAAGCAATCCCGGCGCAGATGATCAGCAACGCACCAAACAGGCTGCGCTCGGTGCCAAAGCGGCGGGCGATCCCGGCGGCAAGCGGGGAAACAACCGCAAAGGCCAGCAGGGGCAGGGTGGTTAAAATCCCGATCTGCGCGGTGGACAGCGCAAGTGCATCGCGCACCATATCCAGCAGCGGTGCCGCGCCGGTAAAGGTGACGCGCAGGGTGGTGGCAATCATCAGAATGCCGAGCAGAAGCAGAGCGCGGCTCTTTTTGCTCGCTGAAGTCGTGGAAGTCATATGTCTGTGTCCTGAAAAACGGTAAAGCAAAGATACACGCTTCTGCCTTTTTACGAATCAAGCTAAAATGACAGATTATCGCTAAATTCGGACATGCTATGGAACGTGACCTGGATCTCGAAGGGTTTGACCCGGACAGCATTGTGACGCCCGCCCTGGCGTTTCGCATTCGCGCCGCGCAAACCTATAACGAAAAGCCCATCCACACCCATCGAAAAGGACAGCTGATCCTGGCGCTCCACGGCGGTATCACCAGCGAAGTCACCAACTCGATGTGGATGGTGCCGCCGCAGTATGCGGTTTGGGTGCCGGGGAAAATGCCACACAGCAACCGGGTGACGGCGGACGCGCGGCTCTGCTTTTTGTTTATTGAACCGGAGGCGGTCGCCATGCCGCAGGAATGCTGCACGCTGAAGATCTCGCCGCTGGTGCGGGAACTGATCCTGCGCCTGTCCAACGTTCCCCATGAACATCTCGAGTGTGCGCCCATTCAACGGCTGGTGCAGGTGCTGTTTGATGAGCTGCCTAATCAGCCGGTGGAACAGCTCCAGCTACCGATCTCCTCACACCCCAAAATACGTGCGATGGCGGACAGCATGGCGAAAAACCTGAAGGAGAAGAAAACGCTGGCCCAGTGGGCGGACGACATGGCGATGAGCGAGCGTAATCTTGCCCGGCTGGTGGGGAAAGAAACGGGGCTGAGTTTTCTGCGCTGGCGGCAGCAGATGCAGCTCATCGTGGCGCTGCGGTATTTGATAAGCGGGATGACCGTGCAAAACGTGGCGGAGTCTCTGGGGTACGACTCCACCACGGCGTTTATTACCATGTTTAAAAAGGCGCTCGGCACCACGCCAGGGCGTTATTTAAGCACCCTGGGCGGGGACGATTTTACAGACTAGCCAGCTTAAACTGGGACACGGCGGTATTCAGCTCATAGGTCTGCGCCAGCAGCGATTCGGCCGCCTCGGAGGCCTGATTCACCATCGCCGCGTTTTGCTGGGTGGTGACATCCATCTGGCTGATGGCCGTGCTGACCTGCTCAATGCCGCTGCTTTGCTCATCGCTGGCGTGGGTAATCTCCACCATCAGCGCAGCGACGCGCTTCACGTCCTGCACCACGGTGTTGATGGTCTTGCCCGCTTCGTTTACCAGTCTGCTGCCACTGGCGACCTGATTCACCGAGTCTTCAATTAACTCTTTAATTTCTTTGGCCGCACTGG
Source organism: Gorgopas trochilus (assembly GCA_018231245.1). Classification (NCBI taxonomy): domain Eukaryota; kingdom Metazoa; phylum Arthropoda; class Insecta; order Lepidoptera; family Hesperiidae; genus Gorgopas; species Gorgopas trochilus. Next base: position 47,427 of record DWRP01000003.1, read on the forward strand.
CGCTGCGCTGGGCCAGGCTGCGCACTTCGCCGGCAACAACCGCAAAACCGCGCCCCTGGTCACCGGCTCTGGCGGCTTCTACCGCCGCGTTCAGAGCCAGGATGTTGGTCTGGAAGGCGATGCTGTCGATAACGCCGATGATATCGGTGATTTTGTTGGCGGAGCTTGAAATGCCGTCCATGGTTTCCACGACCTGGGCCACTACCGCGCCGCCCTGTTCCGCGCTTCTCGAGGCGGTATTGGCCAACTGGCTGGCGCTTTGGGCATTCTCTGCGTTTTGCTTCACCGTGGCGGTCATCTCTTCCATCGACGACGCCGTTTGCTCCAGCGCGCTGGCCTGTTCTTCGGTGCGAGAAGCCAGGTCAATATTGCCGCTGGCAATCTCGCTGGAGCGGGTGGATATCTGGTTGCTGCTTTCGTGCACCAGATGGATGACCATGGTGAGCTGCTGGCACATGGTTTCCATCGCGGCCATGACGCTGCTTCTGTCGCCGTCGCGCACTTTCACTTCTCGGGTGAGATCTCCGCAGGCCACGGCGTTGGCAATCCCGGCCACTTCACTTGGCTCGCCACCCAGTGAGCGGAAAATCGTGCGGTGAACCCACCAGCCGACAACCAGCAGTAGCAACACGGCGGCACCGGAACCAATCAACTGCCATTGTGTGGAGTTAACGCTGCTGTGTTGGGCTTTTTCTACCGCTTTATCGGCATACTCGGCGGAGGCTTTAACGAAGGATTCAATGCCTTTCTGATGGGCGAAAAAGTCTTTATCGGCCGCTTTCAGCTTTTCAAACAGCGGCGTCGGGGCGCCCGAACGAATAAGCTCCACCAGATCATTGGCATCTTTGATCATTGCCATCCCGGCCTGGTATTGTTCCCCGAGCAGATTCTGCTGCAGCTCAGGTGGCAGGGCGGCCTTCCAGTAATCAACGCGCTGGTGCCATTGCGCGCTGAGGCGCTTAATTTCGGCATCGGCCTGATCGACGCTCAGCGTGCCTTCCACCACGCGCGAAAGCACCAGCCGCAGTTCAATCAGGTAAATCGGTGCGGGCTTGATGTCAGACATCAAATCCTTTGCCAGCAGGCCGCTTTCGGTGCTTTGGGCGCTTCGGTGGCTGCCGTAGAGTGAAATGGCGGTAACCAGGGCGGACATCAAAATCGAACAGCAAATTAATAACAACAAATTGTGAGCCAGTGATTTCATTTTGCCTCTCCTATTATTTGAAAAGCTTATCGGCCCAGGAGAAGGGAAACTTTTTCACCAGATCTGAAAACTAGCGGGTGAGTCACAAATTTATGCCATAAATCGCCAATTTTTTATTTTTAAAATAATCACTTAACTCAATTATTTGTTAAATCTATAAGTAAAAGATTTAACTCAGGATTAACTAATATGTTTTCTGCATATGCAATGCAGGATTAAGCATTGGCGAGGGAAAGGCGCTTGTGCGAGCGTAAAGGCATAGCTCGCTCACAGACGGGATAACAAGGAAAATCAATGGCACAGGTAAAGGCTTCAACGCACATAACTTCACACACAACAGCGCAACGTAAATTAACGCTCTCTGCTTTGGTTCTGGCCCTGTCCGGCCTGGCCTCCGCCACGGTTCACGCAGACCAGCTGGCGGATATTCAAAAAGCGGGGGTGGTTAAAGTGGCCACTTTTGACGCAAATCCACCTTTTGGCTCTGTAGATGCTAAAACGCACGATATCGTGGGCTATGACGTTGATTTCGCGAAAGCACTGGCTAAATCCTTGGGCGTTAAGCTTGAGCTGGTGGCCACCAACCCGGCGAACCGTATTCCGCTCCTGCAGTCCGGTAAGGTCGACCTTATCGTGGCGGATATCACCATTACGCCGGAACGCGCCCAGGTAGTGGATTTCTCTACCCCTTATTTTGTGACCGGGCAGCAGTTCCTGGTCCCGGCTTCCGGGCCGGATAAGCTTGAGGATTACGCGAAAGGGCGCGTGGGTGCGGTGAAAGGTACCACCGGAGAACAGGCGCTGGTGCAGCGTTTCCCGTCAATTCGAGTGCTTTCTTATGATGATATCCCGCTGGCTTTTACCGCGCTGCGCAACGGTAACGTCCAGGCGATCACTCAGGACAGCACTATTCTTGCCGGGCTGCTGGCCGAAGCGCCGGATAAGGCGAAGTTTAAAATTCTGCCGGACTTGCTGAGCAAGGAAGAGATTGGCGTTGGCGTGAAGAAAGGGGAACCTGCCCTTTTAAAAGCGGTTAACGACGAGCTGGTGAAGCTGGAACAAAGTGGCCAGGCAGAGCAAATCTACAGCGCCTGGTTTGGCCCCGACAGCAAAACCCCGCAGCCGCGCAGCTTTAAAATTGTAGCCAAATAATATGTTTAAACGACCGCCTCTTTTGTCCGCAGCTTCGGCTGCGGATTTTTTGCATCTGCAGTCCGCCAGCGTTGAATTTCGCAAAGTGAGTAAAAATTATGGTGAAACATCCGTCTTGCGCGAGATAGACCTGACTATCGCGGCCAGAGAAGTAGTGGCGATTTGCGGCCCGTCCGGTTCGGGGAAATCGACGCTGATACGGCTCATCAACCAGCTCGAAACCCTCAGCGATGGCGATATCTTTATCGATGGCAAATCCACCCGAGCGCTGAATAACAGGACGCTGCGCCGCCTGCGAAGCCGAATCGGGTTTGTGTTTCAGCAGTTTAACCTTTACGCCCACCTGACGGCTGAACAGAACATTACGCTGTCGCTAACCCACGTTCACGGCTGGAAGCGTGAGGCGGCGCATGAGCAGGCTCTGGCGCTGTTGGCCCGAGTCGGCCTCGCAGACAAAGCGCAGCACTATCCGGCGCAGCTTTCAGGCGGGCAGCAGCAGCGCGTGGCGATTGCCAGGGCGCTGGCGTCATCGCCGCAAATTATCCTGTTTGACGAACCGACTTCGGCCCTCGACCCGGAGATGATCGGCGAAGTTCTGCAGGTGATGAAGGATCTCGCCCACAGCGGCATTACCATGATTGTGGTCACGCATGAGATGCAGTTCGCGCGTGAAATCGCCGACCGAGTGGTGTTCATTGACGGCGGAGCCATTCTCGAGCAGGCGGCCCCGGCGCAGTTTTTCCGCTCGCCGCAGCATCCCCGCGCCCGTCGTTTCCTGCAAAAGGTACTCGACCCGCTACATGCCGGGGCCGAATCATGAACAGCTACTTTGACTGGGCAGGGGTGTTAAGTGGAGCACCGCGAGCCTGGCTGATCTCCGGTTTGCTGACCACCGCGTGGGTGACGTTCGCCGGGATAATCATTGCGACGCTGTTTGCCGTGTTGTTGCTGGGGCTTCGGCTCGCCGGTGGCCGGGCGGGACGCTATTTCACGGCAAGCTGGATCTCCATTTTTCGCAATACGCCTTTGCTGGTACAGCTGCTTTTCTGGTATTTCGCGGCGTGGAACGCGCTGCCGCAGAGCTGGCGCGGCTTTATTAATGACGATCACAGCTGGTCTCAGCTGCCCGGCGGCGTCTGGTGGCTGACGCCGGAGTTTCTCTGCGCGGCGTGGGGGCTAGGGGTTTTCACCTCGGCATTTTTGGTGGAGGAGATCCGCAGCGGGTTGCAGGCGGTGCCGAAGGGGCAAACCGAAGCCGCACTTTCTCAGGGCTTCTCTGAGTGGCAGCTTTTTCGCACCGTGCTGCTGCCCCAGGGCGTGGTTAACGCCTGGCAGCCGGTGGTCGGGCAATATCTCAACCTGATGAAGCTCTCCTCGCTGGCCACGGGCATCGGCTTTGCCGAGCTCACCAGCCAGGTGCGCCGTATCGAAAGCTACAACGCCCATGCGTTGGGCGCTTTTGCCGCAGGCACGGTGCTTTATCTGCTGCTGGGGCTGGCGATGAGCGGGCTATTTACACTCTTTGCGCCGGGGAAACGCGGGTTACGTAAACCGGAGGTACAGCATGATCGCTAACATTTCGGTTATTACGGACAACCTCGATTATTTGCTGTGGGGAAGAATGGCTCAGGGCGAGCCGGGCGGCGTGTTACTAACGCTGATGATGGCCGTGGGCGCTGGCGTGCTTGCCCTGGGGCTGGGGTTATTGCTGGCCTGTGTCGCCTGGCGCTACGGCGGTATTGTGCGGCGGGTACTTTTCATTTGGGCCGATTTGATCCGCGGCATTCCGCTGATTTTTGTTATCTTCTGGCTCTATTTCCTGCTGCCCGCCATTACCGGGCGTGATTTACCGGGGCCGTTAACCGTCACGCTGGCGCTGGCCTGGTTTACGTCTGCGGCGGTGATGTATACCACGCTGGCGGCGCTGAATGCGCTGGCGAAGGGGCAAAATGAGGCGGCGGTTGCCGGCGGGTTTACGCCATGGCAAACGCTGAGGCTAGTGCTGTTGCCTCAGGCGCTGCGCAACGCTTTACCGTCGTTTGCCGGGCTGTTTATCTCGCTCATCAAAGACACGTCGCTGGCGTTTATCGTCAACGTACCGGAGCTGACAACCGTGGCCGGGCAGGTCAACAGCCGGGTACAAATTTACCCGGCGGCCATTTTTATCTTTACCGGTCTGGTTTATTACCTGCTGTGCAGCGCGCTGGCCTGGCGCATTCACCGCTGGCAGCGGCAGGTGGCTACTGCTTACCCACAATAAGGGAAACCAGCCCGGCGGCGATCAGCGGCCCAACCGGCACGCCACGGAACAGGGCGACGCCAAGGACGGTGCCAACCAGCAGGCCGCCTACCAGGCCTGGCTGACTGCCCATCAGCGTCACGCCGCGCCCGCCGAGCCATGAAACCGCAATCCCGACGACAATCGCCACCAGCGATTTCCAGTGGGTGAAAGAGTGGATCAGGTTGCTGGCGGGCAGGGTGCCGCTGGCTATCGGGGCCATCACGCCGATAGTCAGAATAATGATCCCTACCGTCAGGCCCTGTTTCTCAATCCACGGAAAGAAGGTGTTCAGCGGGGTGACGCGCACAATAATCAGCACGAGGATGGAAACCGCGACGGTGGTGTTATGGCTGACAAAACCTAATCCCGCCAGCGCCAGAAGGATCAAAAGTGTGGGGTCAAAAATCATGATATATCCTTGCCAAATAAGAGGTTTTTAACTTTTATTGTTGTGGCGAATGGCCGACAGTGATTCTGTGGCCGTTCATCATTCTGTCATTTTTGCGGTCAATAATTGAACGATACGACAGCGAGCAATGGCTTGCGGGAGAAAAGGATGGGCGATCCAGCGTTATTCGACACGATTTGCATCACTGCCGCGTTCCTCGGGATCGCTTCGGTATTGGTGCTGTCTGTCCTTTATCTCGAACGCCTCGGGTAGCTATTCGGGGCGGTGAAAATTGACCAGCTCCGGGCGCGCAATGCGCAAATAATCCTGCGTATCCATCACCACTGACTTTTCCAGCAACCCTGCATTGAAGGCAATTTCTGAAAAACGATCGAAAATAGACGGGTCGGCCACCAGCCGGAGCTGTGCGTGAAAGCTGAATGGCGGGATAGCGCCAAACACACATCGCGTTAACTCATCTACTTCCGCCGGGCTTGCCAGCGACGCTTTCAGGCCGCCCAGATGCTGCGCCAGCAGGCTCAGATCCGCCTGTTTGTCCGCCGCCAGAATCGCCAGCACGTGCAGCTTGACGCCGTTGCCTTTGACTTTGCAGACCAGCGCTTTTGCGCCCTGGCCAAGTTCGGTGCCGCGGATCGCCGAGACTTCTTCACATTTCCCCGCTGCGACATGTTTTACCACACGGTAGCGGGCCTGCTGTTGCTCGAGTAAATCGATAAGTTGCTGATGGACGTCTTCGCCTTTTGACATTAGGTATCCTTTACTTATGTTCCCGTTTACATTCTTAGTTTGTGCATAAAGACAGTAATACTTTTCAGTCTTAAAAGAAAAGTCAGCGATTGACTATTGGCCGGAGAACGCGATGTCGGGTTTCAAACTAGAAATTTCTGATCAAATCAGCGAGGAGTATTCGCTGCCCATCGAAGCGGGGCTCGGTGAGTTTAACGATGCGATGAGCGGGATAAACGATCGCCAACCGCTGGCGGTTGTGGTTCGCAGTTCCGAGAGTGGGAAAGTTGTTGGTGGGATGTTGGGGCGTTCGTCCCTCGGTGTACTGTTTATCGATCTGTTTTATTTACCGCCTGAGTTAAGAGCGCATGGATTAGGCAGCGAGATCCTGAGGACGTTTGAAACAGAAGGGCGCAGGCGCGGCTGTGTGGCTGGTTTTTTATATACCATCAGTTTCCAGGCTCCGGACTTCTACCGCAAGCATGGCTGGGAGGCATTTGGCAAAATTGACTGTTTACCCGAAGGCACCAGCCGATATTTTATGAAGAAAACGCTGTAATTCAGAAACAATAAAGGCCGGTTCTGGCCGGCCTTTATTGTTTGCGCAGGCCTTAAATATCGTCCACGGTATGGCCCACAACAATCTCTAAAGCATTGCGATAAACGTCGCACATGACGACGTCTTGAGTCGTTTCCAGGGCGTCAACCAGCCAGATAATGATCGCTTTATTGGAAACGCTCTTATTGGCAGCCAGAATGGCGGTGACGGCCTGACTGATGGCAGCATTTTCCTCTGCGTGTCGGTCTGCTGTGCTTCTTATAAAGTCGGATAATGCGTGGTCTACGATTCCGGTATGCATTGCAGAGGGATTAGAAATTAGCTGTGTCATAGTCATTCACCGTTTTTCAGTTGTTGGCCATGGGCCGCTAGTGGACATTTTTTTCGTTAAGCCGTTGAGTCTTAACTGCGCCTGAAAGCGCTTTTTTTTCTGTCTTTCCTGTCAGACTCTGGGAAATATTCCCCTCGATTTCAGCGATAATTTTCTGCAGCGCGTTACGTCGCCGTACTTCTTGCTCCGATATAAACATCGCTTCTAACCTGGCAACTAAAGCGCGGGTATTAATTGCGCTGTTGCTGTTCAGTAACGACAGCGCTGCTTCGCCGATAATCTCGTCCGTTAATTGTTCATCGTCGCTTCTCTTCACTTCGTTACTCCTGATTTCTTCGCCGGGGGTTAAATACCGCTGGCATGAAGTCATTTGCCGGAGTCTGAGAATGAGGAAAATTCAGCATTTATACTTCAAGATGACTCTCCCACCAGGGAGCGTACGCATTACTCTGATTGAACTCCGGGCTGGTTATTCGCTAGCGAGTAAAAAGCATGCCCAACAGGGCCTGATAGTGCTTTTCTTCTTCCGGTTCAGAAACGCGATCGAGTCGAGAGAGCAATTTGGTACAGATCGCTTTTCTGTTCAAATTGCGGCCATCGCTGAGAATTTCGAGCACAATTTGCCCCATTGTTTCTTGCTGAGACGGCGGCGCAACGCGGCTAAAATAGCGCGCAATGTCATTTTCTACGCTGTTCTGACCTGGTGTAAAAGTGTCCTGTCGCATAAGTTGCTCCTGTAAATTCACACGTTGCAAGATGTTAACTAAGTTATGCAATTGCTATAAAAACTGTACACAAAGGTGTATTAGTTTGCCTGATATTTTTTGACTAAAAATGCTAATCCTTATTTATCAATAGTTTATGATTTAAATTTTTTTACTTATCGATACGTAAAGTTGTACATTTTGACTAAAGGTAAATGGCGAGCAAAACATTCCATGTTGTTAATTTGTTTAGACTTTGTTGAGTATATGGCGACGTCAGGACGGGGATCTGTTAAGTTACTCCCTTAACCTTTCGCTGGAACCCGCCATGCTCACGACAGTTATTTACCGAAGCCACATCCACGCCAGCACGCCGTTTGAGGTTTTGGAGGCGATGGTTTCCGCGGCAAATGCAAAAAATATTGACGCTAATGTGACGGGGATCCTGCTATTCAACGGCAGACATTTCTTTCAACTCTTGGAAGGCCCGGAAGAGAGCGTGCAGAAGGTTTATCACGCTATTTGTAAAGACGATCGCCATCACAACATTGTTGAATTGCTCTGTGATTACGCCCCGGCCCGCCGCTTTGGGCGAGTGGGCATGGAGCTTTTTGATTTAAGAGAGCACGATAAAAACGATGTCTTGCAGGTCGTTCTGGAAAAAGGGACTAGCCGATATCAACTGGCTTACGATGACCGGGCCTTGAGTTTTTTCCGGACCTTCATCGAATCGACGGAAAAAGAGAACTATTTTGAGATCCCTCCGGGTGATGCGTGGGAATTTATTCTCGATGCGCCGGCTCATTCGGCATCAAGTCCACAAACGCTGCATAAAAAGATAGTTTTTCAACCGATTGTCGACCCAATGGCTCGTACTGTCGCGGCAGTAGAGGTGTTAGCCACGGAAGCTAATTCAGCGCCGGAGGAAGGGGGCGATGTTTACCTGGCTGAACTGCTGAACGCGAAGGCCGCTTTCACCGCAGCATGCGCCGCTAATATTGGCGTGCAAACGCTATGCATCAATCTGCTGCCGATGACGCTGGTCATGATTCCTGACGCCGTGGAACAACTGCTGGCGGATATTGAGGCGAGCGGGTTTGTTCCCGAGCAGGTGGTTATTGAGTTTACCGAAAGCGAAATCATGCCACAGATGGATGCGTTTACCGACGCTATCAGGCAGCTTAAATCGGCCGGTATCAAGCTTGCGATTGATGATTTTGGCGTCGGCTTTGCTGGGCTACAGCTGCTGGCACAGTTTCAACCTGAAAGGCTGAAAATTAACCAGTCGCTGATTCGGGGCATTCATAAAAGTGGGCCACAGCAGGCGATTATTCAGGCCATAATCAAATGCTGCGCGTCCCTTGAAATTGCGGTTTCAGCCACGGGTATTGAGCAACCGGAAGAGTGGATGTGGCTCGAGGCGGCCGGTATTTCTCACTTCCAGGGGAGTTTGTTTGCTAAACCCTGCGGCCACGGCGCTTTCCGTATTGCCTGGCCGGAGCGTAAAGCAGAGTTGTGATATCTGCCGCGTGTCGTGCCTCAAAGGCATCAGGTTTCACTTGTACAACTCGTAAAAAAATTGTACACATTGAACAGATTGACTGATGTTTCAATGGAGACGTGGGATCTGTGTACGGGGAGGGACACTATGGCCTATTACACGATCGGTGATGTAGCAGAGCGATGTGGTATCAACCCGGTCACCCTGCGAGCCTGGCAGCGCCGCTACGGCTTGCTGAAGCCCCAGCGTAGCGAGGGGGGGCATCGCCAGTTTGATGATGCGGATATTCAGCGCATCGAAGAAATCAAATACTGGATGAGCAAAGGCGTTTCCGTAGGCAAAGTGAAAGCCCTGCTGGAGCGCAGCCACGTGCCGGAAGAGCAGCTGTGGGTAACGCTGCAAGAAGAAATGATGCTTCTGGTCAGGAAAGTTAATCCTGGAAAGCTGCGTGAGAAAATTACTTCTCTCAGCCGGGAGCACAGTGCAGACTTACTGATTGATAACCTTTTGCTGCCCGTGAGGCAAAAACTTAGCCAGGATGAATCCACGGCTTTGTTGATGCGCAGCCTGCTGGATGGCGCGTTGATCTGCCATTGTGCCCAGAGCCTGGCGGTGGCGCAGAATCAAAGTATGGGCGACATCCTGCTGATTGGCTGGCAGACGGACGATCGGGCTGCGTTATGGCTGGAGGCGTGGCGCCTGTCGCGCAGAGGCCTGACCGTGAACGTATTTGCCGAGCCGGTGGATACGTTGCGTCCGGAGCTTTTCCCCGGGCAACATATTTTCCTATGGGTGGGAAAGACGTTATCGACAGCCCAGCAGGAACAGCTGCTTCACTGGAAACAGTGGGGATACGACATTGAACTCCATCAATAAGCGATAAAAAGCCGCGTGTGATACGCGGCTTTTTTGTCTCAGCGATCAGTACGCATCGCTGCTTTGCTTCTGGAACAGTTCCCGGAACACAGGATAAATATCATCCTGATCGCGGATATGCTGCATTGCGAAGTTCTCGAAAGTGGCCTGCAGATTTTCGTATTCGCGCCACAGGGTCTGGTGCGCCCGGCGGGTGATTTCGATGTAGCTGTAGTAACGCACCACCGGCAGCAGTTTTTTCGCCAGGATCTCATGGCACAGCGGCGAATCGTCTGCCCAGTTGTCGCCGTCCGAGGCCTGCGCGGCGTAGATGTTCCACTGCGCCGGATCGTAGCGTTCCTGCACGACTTCATCCATCAGCTTCAGGGCACTGGAAACAATGGTCCCACCGGTTTCCTGTGAGTAGAAGAACTCGTGTTCGTCCACCTCTTTCGCCTGGGTATGGTGGCGAATATAAACCACCTCCACGTTTTTATAGGTCCGGCTCAGGAACAAATAGAGCAGGATATAAAAGCGCTTGGCCATGTCTTTTGTCGCCTGGTCCATCGAACCGGAGACGTCCATCAGGCAGAACATCACCGCCTGGCTGGAAGGTTCCGGGCGTTTCTCGTAGTTTTTGTAGCGGAGATCGAAGGTGTCGATAAATGGCACGCGGGCAATTTTTTCCCGCAGCTCTGCAATCTCTTTGCGCAGGCGTTCCTCTTCCAGCAGTTGAGCGGGTTCGCTGCGGCTGACGGTGTCGAGGGTCTCTTCGAGTTCGTGTAGCAAACGGCGTTTACCCGCGCTCATTGCCGTACGGCGAGCCAGCGAGTTTTGCAGCGAGCGAACAACGCTGATATTGGCCGGGACGCCGTTAGAGGTGAAACCTGCGCGATGGGATTTAAATTCGGTGATCTGCCGGTGCTGGTTACGTTTCAGGTTCGGCAGCGCCAGATCCTCGAACAGTAAGTCGAGATATTCATCTTTGGAGATCTGGAACACGAATTCATCCTGGCCTTCGCCGTCCTGGCTCGCCTGGCCTTGGCCGCTTCCACCGCCGCCGCCTCCGCCCTGCGGGCGTTCAATGCGGTCGTTTTGTACAAAGTGGTCGTTGCCGGGATGGACGCGGTGACGCAGGCCGCCGCGACCCTGATGAAACATCGGTTCGTTGATATCCTCAATGGGGATGGACACGGATTCGCCGCTGTCCACGTCGGTTACCGAACGCTTGTTGATGGCCCCGGAAATCGACTGTTTGATCTGCGCCTTATAGCGGCGCAAGAAGCGCTGGCGGTTGACCGCGCTCTTGTTTTTGCCGTTAAGCCGCCTGTCTATGAAGTAGGCCATAGTTCCCCCAACTGCTTATGCCAGGTGCGCAAACAGGTCACGCCGCCCGGCGTGACCTGCATGAAACTCCCTTAAGAAGACTTACGGACCCGCAGATACCATTCACACAGCAGGCGAACCTGCTTGCGGGTGTAGCCTTTCTCCATCATCCGATCGACAAAATCATCGTGTTTCTTCTGCTCGTCGGTGGAGGTTTTGGCGTTGAACGAGATAACGGGCAGCAGCTCTTCGGTGTTCGAGAACATTTTCTTCTCGATAACCGTGCGCAGCTTCTCGTAGCTGGTCCAGTTTGGGTTACGACCGTTATTGTTGGCCCGGGCACGCAGCACGAAGTTGACGATTTCATTACGGAAATCTTTCGGGTTGCTGATCCCGGCCGGTTTTTCAATTTTCTCCAGCTCCGCGTTCAGGGATTCGCGGTCAAACAGCTGGCCGGTATCCGGGTCGCGGTACTCCTGATCCTGAATCCAGAAATCAGCGTAGGTGACATACCGGTCAAAAATGTTCTGCCCGTACTCTGAGTAAGATTCGAGATAGGCGGTCTGGATTTCTTTGCCGATAAATTCCGCATATTTCGGAATCAGGTAGCCTTTGAGGTACTCCAGGTATTTCTCTGCCTGATCCTGCGGGAACTGCTCGCGTTCGATTTGCTGTTCCAGCACATAGAACAGGTGCACCGGGTTTGCTGCCACTTCGACGTGGTCAAAGTTGAACACGCGGGAGAGGATTTTAAAGGCGAAGCGCGTCGAGAGCCCGTTCATGCCTTCATCGACTCCGGCATAGTCCCGGTATTCCTGGTAGGACTTGGCTTTCGGGTCGGTGTCTTTCAGACTTTCCCCGTCATAGACGCGCATTTTCGAGTAGATGCTGGAGTTTTCCGGCTCTTTCAGGCGCGACAGGATAGAGAAGCGAGAAAGCGTTTCCAGGGTGCCCGGGGCGCAAGGCGCGTGGGACAGTTCGCTGTGGTTGAGTAGTTTCTCGTAGATTTTGATCTCTTCCGAGATGCGCAGGCAGTAAGGCACCTTGACGATGTACACGCGGTCAAGGAAGGCCTCGTTGTTCTTGTTATTGCGGAAGGTGACCCACTCGGATTCGTTCGAGTGCGCAAGAATAATCCCGTTGAACGGCAGGGCAGAGATGCCTTCCGTGCCGTTGTAGTTGCCTTCCTGAGTGGCGGTCAGCAGCGGGTGAAGCACCTTGATGGGCGCTTTAAACATCTCCACAAATTCCATGATGCCCTGGTTGGCCCGGCACAGCGCCCCGGAGTAGCCGTAAGCATCCGGGTCGTTTTGCGCGTGGTGTTCCAGTTTGCGGATATCCACTTTACCGACCAGCGCAGAGATATCCTGGTTGTTCTCATCGCCGGGTTCGGTTTTGGCAATCGCAATCTGGGCCAGAATGGACGGCCAGACTTTCACCACGCGGAATTTGGTGATATCGCCGCCAAATTCGCTCAGGCGTTTGGCTGCCCACGGCGACATGATGGTGCCGAGGTAGCGGTTAGGGATGCCATATTCTTTTTCCAGAATGGACGCGTCTTCCTGCGGGTTAAACAGGCACAGCGGATGGTCGTTGACCGGGCTACGTTCGCCGTTGGCGCTCAGCACATAAATAGGCACGCGCTGCATCAAGGCTTTCAGGCGCTCGGCCAGGGAAGATTTACCGCCGCCCACCGGCCCCAGCAGATAGAGAATTTGTTTCTTCTCTTCCAACCCCTGAGCCGCGTGTTTCAGGTAGGCCACGATCTGTTCGATAGCCTCTTCCATGCCATAAAACTCTTCAAACGCCGGGTAACGGGCAACCACCCGGTTTGAAAAGAGACGGGACAGCCGTGGCTCTGTGGCAGTGTCTACCATCACTGGCTCACCAATGGCCGTCAATAGCCGTTCTGCCGCATTCGCGTAGGCACTGCGATCTTGTTTACAGATAGCAAGAAATTCCTGCAGTGTGAACTCTTCGTCCTTGGCAGCTTCATAACGCTGGCGATAGTGATCGAATATATTCATGGCATGCCGTCCTTTCGTTTTTAGCACAGGTTAAAGAGCCGTTGGTATGTGTAATAGAGGCTCCCCGGAAGACGTCTGCTAAATGAGCAGCAACCCTTGTGCCAGGTTGATACCGGGCGCTCACGCCGCCGTCTCAGCGTTTCACCTTCCTAAAATAAAGCGTAGATGGCATTTGCAAAACTTGCATACGGCCAACGCTCAATTTCAATGACATATCAATAACTCATCCTAAAAATTTCGTATTTGAGATAAGCGACAGCGTTTGCTTTCATCTGGCTGACATAAAGCTGAAAATCCGCCGTCATCTGATGGCGGGAAACTAAAAAGTTGGTTGAAGGTTGTGACTAAGTAAATTATTTGGGATGGGAGCCAAGGGCGGTTACACTTCCTACGCTGATTATTTGATTAAAGGACTGAAAGGATTGTGACCAAATTCAAAATTCTCGCATTAGGCGTACTGCTTGCCTCCTCCGTTACCGCTGCGCACGCAGAGGGCCCGTGGTCTATCGGTGCGGGGGCGTTGGTTTCGCCAAACCCTTACAAAGGTGACCAGAACCGCGTCTATCCGGCGCCTCTGCTGGGCTATGAAGGTGACAATTTCTACTTCCGCGGGTTCAACGCGGGTTACTACTTGTGGAATGACCAGGCCGATAAGCTGTCCGTCACCGCCTATTATTCGCCGCTGCATTTCAGGCCGAAAGACAGCAATTACGACAGCATGCGCGCGCTGGACTACCGCCATTCTACCGTGATGGCGGGCCTGTCCTGGGTGCATAACACCGACTATGGCTTCCTGCGTACCGTGCTGGCCGGGGATATCCTGAACAACAGCAACGGCATCACCTGGGATACCGCCTGGCTGTACCGCTACAACGCGGATAGCCTGACGGTCACGCCGGGGATTGGTGTCGTGTGGGACAGCAAGAATCAAAACGACTACTACTACGGCGTGAGCGGCAAGGAGTCCAACCGCAGCGGCCTGAACGAGTACGACGCGGGTAACAGCTGGTCACCGTACGTTGAGCTGTCCGTCAACTATAAGCTGAACGCCGACTGGAACGTGTTCGGTATGGGCCGCTACACGCGTTTGTCCAAAGAAGTGACCGACAGCCCAATGGTCGACAGCAACTGGACTGGTGTGCTGCTGACGGGCGTGAACTACAGCTTCTAATAGGTGCAATCAGTGCACTAAAACGGGGCGCTTGCGCCCCGTTTGCTTTTTAATGGGGCAGAGGTTGACGGCCTTTGCCCTAAGCTGGTGAAAGTCGCTTAGCCTTTCTTCGCCACGCTGATGGTCTGACTCAGACGGGTCGGTTTTTCCGCGCTGGCTTTCTGTTTTTTAGATGCGCAGGCGGTTTCTACGCAGACGAAGGTTTTGTAGCCGTCGTCCGGCATATCGCCCATCGAAACGGACAGCGCCGGGCCTGGGTTCCAGCCCACCACGTTGTGATGATGGTGATGAACCACGTTCAGGATGCGCTTCAACTGGCTGGCATCATGAATGACGCTGCACTCTTCCGGCTCCAGATAGAGACGATCGGTGCGGTCAGGGAAGGTTTGTACGCCGTCGGTCAACTGGCCCGAGGTTTCATTCAGCACTTTATCGATATAAGGATTACCCAGGCCGCTGACCTTCACATCTGCGATGTCGCCGACGTTGAAGTAGGTATGCAGGGCAGAGGTAGTTTCGAACTCACCGTGTGCTTCCAGCTCGATTTCACAGGTTTTGCCCAGCTTGAAGCGTGCATACAGCGTGAATTCATGCGGCCACAGCTTCAGCGTCTCGGCATTGTTATGCAGCTCAAAGGTCAGCACCACGCCGTTGGCGTCTTCATTGTGCGCGCTCAGCGTCCACGGCTGGTTGCGGGCAAAACCGTGCGCCGGCAGGCCTGGCTGCTCCGCCGGACCAAACCACGGCCAGCAAATAGGCACACCGCCGCGCAGCGCTTTGCCTTTATGGAACGGGGTGATGTCGCTCAGCCACAGCACCTCATCTTCACCGGCAGGCTGCCAGGAGAGCAGGTGTGCGCCCTGAAGTGCGAAAGATGCCCGAACCTGTGGGTGATCAACGACGATGACGTCCAGTTCATCGTTTACGCGGCGGGTAAGCACAGGGGTAATTTGTTCGACGACCGGAAGTGCAAAAATTTTATTAATCATTTCTTTTTTCCTTAGTCCTGGTGATTTGAGGCAAAAAAAAGAGCGACCGAAGTCGCCCTTTAGGATCAGGTTCTCATCTCAACTTATTTGGAGATGTGAGCGATCAGATCCAGTACTTTGTTGGAGTAGCCTGTTTCGTTGTCGTACCAGGAAACCAGTTTCACAAAGTTGTCGTTCAGTGCGATACCAGCTTTAGCATCGAACACGGAAGTCAGTACTTCGCCGTTGAAGTCGGTAGACACTACGTCATCTTCGGTGTAGCCCAGAACGCCTTTCATTGCGCCTTCGGAAGCAGCTTTGATTGCTTTCTTAATTTCTTCGTAAGAAGCAGCTTTTTCCAGACGAACGGTCAGGTCAACAACGGACACGTTAGGGGTAGGAACGCGGAACGCCATACCAGTCAGTTTGCCTTTCAGCTCTGGCAGTACAACGCCTACAGCTTTAGCAGCACCGGTAGAAGAAGGGATGATGTTCTGAGCTGCGCCGCGGCCGCCGCGCCAGTCTTTGTGGGACGGGCCATCAACGGTTTTCTGAGTTGCGGTGGTAGCGTGAACGGTGGTCATCAGGCCTTCAACGATACCGAAGTTGTCGTTGATAACTTTAGCCAGTGGAGCCAGGCAGTTGGTGGTGCAGGAAGCGTTGGAAACGATGTCCTGGCCTGCGTATTTTTCGAAGTTAGCACCGCGAACGAACATTGGGGTGTTGTCTTTGGAAGGACCAGTCAGAACAACTTTTTTCGCGCCAGCAGTGATGTGCTTACGTGCGGTTTCGTCAGTCAGGAACAGACCCGTTGCTTCAGCAACAACGTCAACGTTCACTTCGTTCCACTTCAGGTTAGCCGGGTCACGTTCTGCGGTAACACGGATAGTTTTACCGTTAACAACCAGGTTGCCGTCTTTAACTTCTACAGTACCGTTGAAACGACCGTGAGTTGAGTCGTACTTCAGCATGTAAGCCATATAGTCAGCGTCTAACAGGTCGTTGATTGCAACGATTTCGATGTCAGAACGTTCCTGAGCAGCACGGAAAACGATACGGCCGATACGACCAAAACCGTTGATACCTACTTTGATAGTCATAGTATTCCACCAGCTATTTTTTAGTGAATAAAAGGTTGGCTGTAAAATTACAAAAACCTTACGCAGCGTCAAGCGGAATCGTGTCAATCATTGCGACAAATCAATCCTGTGACCAGGGTTTGTACGACTGAGCGCCTCACGCTTCCTTTTGGGCTTAAATCCAAATGGGGACGATGCGGGGGATTTTAAACGCCAGTCCCAACAATAATGTGATTCACGTCACGCTTTGTGCCGTGCCAGAATTTCAGGGCTAAGTTTAGAACAAAAAGCAGCACGGTGTTGTTAATTTTTTGTTAGAATGGGGCCGTGAGCTGTCCCAATTGAACTGACCGAGATGTACACCTATGTCTAATCAATTACCCCCTGATTCAAATAAGAAAAACCTCAGTGAGATGCAATACTACGTGACCCAGAAGCACGGCACTGAACCGCCGTATTCAGGGCGTTTACTGCATAATAAGCGTGACGGGATTTATCACTGCCTGGTGTGTGAGGCCCCGCTGTTTCTTTCGGAAACAAAATACGACTCAGGCTGCGGCTGGCCAAGCTTCTACGAGCCTGTCAGCCCCGATGCCATCCGCTATCTGACCGATAATTCCCACGGCATGGAACGCGTTGAAATCCGCTGCGGCAGCTGCGACGCGCACCTGGGCCATGTGTTCCCGGATGGCCCGCAGCCGACCGGGGAGCGGTATTGCGTTAACTCGGCCTCGCTGAGCTTCACCGATGGGCAAAATGGTGAGCAGGTTGAGGGTTGAAGAATCGATTCAGCTAATTATTCTGCGACGGGGTGCCCAATGAGCAATCTGGATGAGATGTTGAGCGTGATGACGCCGGAGATTTATCAGCGCCTGGCGACCGCGGTCGAACTGGGAAAGTGGCCTGATGGCGTGGCGCTGACCCAGGAGCAAAAAGACAACAGCCTCCAGCTGGTGATGCTGTGGCAGGCGCGCCACAACACGGAGGCGCAGCACATGACTATCGACACCAATGGCCAGATGGTGATGAAGAGCAAACAGCAGCTGAAAGCGGAGTTTGGCATCGAGCCTGCGCCGTTTGTAACGATGAAGCTGCAGTAAACAAAAGGGAGACTCACTGGTCTCCCTTCGTTTTTCTGCGTTAACCGCTATTTAGCGTGATCGATGCCCAGCGACTCGGCGAGCTGTTTCGCCAACTGGTTGTTGTCATCCGCGCCGTATTCCCAGAACATCGCGCCGCCCAACCCCTTCTCCTTGATGTATTCGGCTTTGATTTTCACCGAACGTGGGTTCTCATAGGAAATGGCAAACAGCGGTTTACCTTCAGCAGACTTCAGCGTCAGGTACGGCACCTTCGCGTCTTCATCCCACTCTTCGGTGAAGCGCTTCTGCGGGTCGTTCAGCATTTTCTTCACCAGGTCGTTGTATTTGACGTAAGTGTCTTTCGTCAGATCCACGCCCAGCGCGGTTTTAAACAGCTCCAGCTCACGCTCGCCGAAGTAGGGCTGTGTGACCGGATTTTTCTGCGCGTCGGGTTTTGACCAGTCAATGCCCGGCTCTACAGCACGCTTAGGTACACGGCCATAGAAGCCGATGCCGAGGTTCATCTGCGCTGGTTTCAGCCCGGCTGCGAGATAGTTATTTACTACGAAATCAGCGCTGTACTTGTCGGCTTCGGCCACGGTCGGCCACTTTTTCGAATCATAGAGATTCGAGTTGAAGTACTGCGTACCGTATGCCATGTCGTAGGTCATCAGGTTGATGTAGTTCAGCACCGGCGCAATGGCTTTCACATCAACCCAGCTTTTCGGGCTTTCGGCATTGGCCCCGACGGCAATGGTAACCAGTTTTTTGTCGCCCACGGCTTTGCGCAACTCTTTCAGCAGGGCGGTGAAATTATCCCGGTCGGCGTCCAGCTTATCCACCAGGCCCCAGGCGCCATTTACCGGGAACTCCCAGTCGAGGTCGATCCCATCCAGGCCATATTTGTCCATCACTTCCTGCACCGAGCGGATAAACACCGCGCGGTTTTCAGGCGTTGCTGCTGCGGCAGAGAAACCGCGAGCCCCCCAGCCACCAACGGACAGCAAGATTTTCAGCTGTGGATTCTGTTTCCGCAGTGCCGGCAGGGTTTCAAGGTCGGAGACAACTTTCGGGGAAAGATAGATTTGATGCAGTTTTGACGAATCTTTCAGCGCTTCGTTGGTTTCGCCTTTCTCGTCGTTATAAATCAGGCCAAAGGAGTAATTGAGGTGGGTAATCTGGCGAACATCAAGCTTATTGATATCCCCCCCGGGACCGGCAGTGACGTCGCCACCGCCGTTGAAGTAACCCACGGAAAGCAAAGATTCAGCCTGCGCAACGCCGCTGCAGGCGAGCGTCACCGCGGCCACCAGCGGTAACATTTTACGTGTGAATGACATAATGATTCCTCTTTGACGGGCACAACATAAAAGCTCCCCGGCCACGCTTAACAGACGAAAACGGCGGAAAGCGAAATCAGCTAACATGCTGAATAAATTCACTGAATATGATTATGAGAGCGCTCCCAGGCTAGGGCGAGCAAAAAAAGCGTAGAGTGTGAGCGGAATCGATACAAAAGTGTGGGGCGGGGGGCCGCCCCTACGATTATTGGCAGGTAAAATCGGCGAAGGTCATTAGCGTGGCGCCTTCAACCGCCATCTCCTGGAATGCCTCCAGGCTGCTCTGGGGCCGCAGGTTCACGCCGCGACAGCCATCGGTGATGACTATCACTTCATAACCCAGCTCCAGCGCGTCCAGCACGGTAAATTTCACGCAGAAATCCGTTGCCAGCCCCAACACCACCAGGCTGCTGATGTCGTGCTCGCGCAGCCAGGCATCCAGCTCGGTTTGCTGCCGGTGGCCGTTATCGAAAAACGCGCTGTAGCTGTCGATAGCCGGATTTTGGCCTTTATAGACGATCTTATGGACGCCGGAAGCCTTCAGCAGCGGGTGAAGTTTCGCCCCTTCGCTGTTCTGAATGCAGTGATCGGGCCACCAGGTTTGCGCCAGGCCGTCGAGCATGCCCTCAGAAAAAGATTCAGTGCCTTGCGTACTGGCGAAACTTCCGTGCTTTGCCGGGTGCCAGTCTTGAGTGGCAACCACGTTTTCACCGCGGGCGTTAAACAGTTCGATAAGCTGGTTAGCGACCTCAACGGTGCTGTCACCTTCCGGGACCGCGAGCGTGCCACCGGCACAAAAATCGTTCTGCAAATCAATCAACAGCAAAGCACGTCGCGCCATTGGCGTTCCTTATTCGTCGGGGGTGAGTTCACCACGCAGGTTGCACGACATGGCATCACGGATCGCCTGGGCATCCAGACCCTGGCTCAGCAGATAGTGAAGCTTGGTTAACGTCGCTTCCACCGTCATATCAAAGCCGCTGATAACGCCCGCCTGCGCCAGCGCGTTGCCGGTCGCATAGCCGCCCATGTTCACTTTGCCGGACATACACTGCGTGAGGTTAACCACCACGATGCCGCGCGCGCTAGCTTCCTGCAACTCTTTAATGAACGCGCCCTGCTGCGGGGCATTACCCACGCCGTAAGAACGCAGGATCAGCGCCTTGACCGGCTGACGCAGGAAGTTGCCCACGACGTCAGCAGAAATGCCTGGATAGATGGTGACCACGCCAATCGGCTGCGGCGTGATCGGGTGAACAATCAGTTCGCCTTCGCCGCGCGGGGCCGGCGGTGTGTTCAGCTTGCGGATGTGGATCCCGGCTTCCAGCAGCGGCGCAAGGTTAGGGGAGGCAAAGGCATCAAAGCCGTCGGCATGGGCCTTGGTGGTGCGGTTCCCGCGATAGAGACGATTGTTGAAGAACAGCGTTACTTCGTTGATCGGGTAGTTGGCCGCCACGTAAAGCGAATTAAGCAGGTTGATTTGCCCGTCAGAACGCAGCTCCGCCAGCGGGATCTGTGAACCCGTGACGATCACCGGCTTGCTGAGGTTCTCCAGCATGAACGAGAGCGCCGAGGCGGTAAACGCCATGGTGTCCGTGCCGTGGAGGATCACGAAGCCGTCATACTCGTCGTAGTGGGCTTTGATGTCGTCGGCGATGTGCTGCCAGTCTTCAGGCGTCATGTCCGAAGAGTCCATCAGCGGATCGTATTCGTGGATCGTGAAGTCCGGCATTTCCGGGCGGTGGAATTCAGGCATCATCGCCAGCTGGCGCTGAAGATGGCCGGAAACAGGAATGTAGCCGTGTTCAGAACGCTGCATCCCGATAGTACCGCCGGTGTAGGCAACGTAGATAGATTTCTTTGGCATAGTTTTGCTCGAGGCTTTCGATATTTGCGGCAGAGTATAGAGAGGATGACGGAAAAAAAAAGCCCGGTTTAACCGGGCTTTGATTCATTTGAGTAAATTAACGCACATCGCCGCAGGTGAGGCAGAAGGCGTAACGGTTTTGCGGATCGTTCATGGTGCCGAATTTGTCATTCTGGGCCTTGACCGCCAGCGCGGCATCCGCCAGTGGCGCTGGCAGGTAAGCCTGAATGGCCTGCGGCAGCGCGGCGCGTACCGAGCCGGTCATGGCGTTAAAGACCATGTCGGTGAAGGTCGCGTCATCCTGCCAGAACGCCAGGTGCCAGCTTTTCAGCTTCGCCAGCTCGGCGGCTTTGGCCACGGCGTCGTCAAAGTCACCCAGGCTGTCCACCAGGCCGTTGGCTTTGGCATCTTCCCCGGTCCAGACGTGGCCCTGAGCAATCTGATCGATTTGCTCCGGCGTTTTCTTACGGGACGCCGCCACCAGGCCAATAAAGCGCTTGTAGCCGTTATCGATGCCGAGCTGCATCATCTGCTGTACTTCAGGCGGCAGTTTCTTGGTCACGGCCACGTCGGCCAGCGGCGACGTTGATACACCGTCGGTATGCACACCAATCGCATCGAGGGTGTTTTCTACGGTGTTGATGACGCCGAAAATACCAATCGAGCCGGTCAGCGTGCTTGAGTTGGCGATGATGTAGTTCGCCGGGGTGGAGATCCAGTACCCGCCGGATGCCGCCATGCCGCCCATGGAAACCACAATTGGCTTCCCGGCTTCACGCGCAGCCACAAGCTCTTCACGGATGGTTTCGGACGCAGTGACGCTGCCGCCAGGGCTGTTCACGCGGAAGACGATGGCTTTCACCTTCGGATCCAGACGCGCTTCACGGATCTGCATGGCCGTAGTATCGCCGCCGACCTGGCCCGGGGTTTCTTCCCCGTCCATAATCGCGCCGTTGGCGAAGATCACCGCGATGGCATCGCCTTGCTCAGACGGTTTTTTCACGGTGTAGTCGTAAATACTGGTGTAGCTAAAGTCTTTGTTGGCTTTGCTCCAGCCGAACTGCTTCACCAGTGCTTTGTCTACAGCAGCACTGCTCGCCAGCTCGTCCACTAGTTTATTGTCCAGGGCATATTTCGCGGTGTCGCCACCCAGTTTTTGCAGGTTATCCAGCAGCGCCTGAGCGCCAGGGAAAGCCTGCTGAGCGGTGATCTGGCGGTTGGCCGCGATGGTGTTCAGGTAGTTTTGCCACAGCTCGCCAATCCAGCGGCTGTCCGCGTCGCGCGCGGCAGGGGACATATCGTCGCGGATATACGGCTCAACCGCTGATTTGTAAGTGCCGACGCGGAAGACGTGGGTCGAGACCTTCAGCTTATCCAGCAGGGTTTTGTAATACAGCGCGTTGGTGGCAAACCCGTGCAGGTCAACCATGCCCTGCGGTGAGAGCCAGATTTTATTGGCAAAGCTTGCCAGGTAGTACTGACTCTGGTTATAGCTGTCACCCATGGCATAAACCGGCTTGCCGCCGTCGCGGAACTCGCGCAGCGCTTTACCGATGTACTGCATTGACGGCTGGTCGGCCCCGGCGAAATCTTTCAGGTCCAGCACGATGCCGGTGATATTGCGGTCGTCTTTCGCCTGACGAATGGCGTCGACGATGTCGAACAGGGAATTCTCCTGCAGACGGTCAGAGCTGGCGCCCACCAGCTGGCGGCCAATCACGCCCAGCTTATTGCTGACCGACGGTTTGTCTACCACCACGCCGGTGATATCCAGCAGCAGCGCCCCGCGCGCAGGTTCTGCAGGCGTGCTTTTTACCTGCATCCAGATGCCGACTCCGACCAGGATCAGCAGGATAAGGAACAAGTTGAGAATAAATTCCCGAATAAAATTAAGCAGACGCCAGGTCCACTTAAAAAAGCCGCTAATAAATCGCCCAATGGTGCGCATGTTTTCTCCATAACCTTCAACAGGGGTATTACCCGCACGCCGCAATGAAGCTGGCTAAAGCGGCGAAAGTAAAGGCTATCCTAAAGAGAGGGCGAGGAAATGTCAGCAGGAAATCGGAGCGGCGCTGTAACAAAAACTACGGCTGTGTTAATTTTGTGAATGAAAATCATTTGACGGACTGGGGCAACCTCCACGCTTTGCCAGTCATTTCCTGTCAGTAAGGGGCTTTTAAATGGATGCACTTGAACTTTTGATTAACCGCCGTAGCGCCTCCCGTCTGGCCGAGCCGGCTCCGGCGGGTGAAGTGCTGGAAAATATTCTGCGTGCCGGGATGCGCGCGCCGGACCACGGTACGCTCCAGCCGTGGCGCTTCATTGTTATTGAAGGGGAAGGGCGCGAGCGCTTTGCTCAGCTTTTAGAGAAAGCAGCCCTTGCGGCCGGCATGGATGAAAAAAGCGTTGAAAAGGCGCGTACATCGCCGTTCCGCGCCCCGCAAATCATTGCTGTGGTTGCGCATTGTGAGACTAACCATAAAGTGCCGGTGTGGGAGCAGGTGGTTTCCGCAGGCTGTGCGGTGATGGCGATGCAAATGGCGGCGGTGGCCCAGGGCTTTAACGGTATCTGGCGCAGCGGCGCGTGGACTGAAAATGATTTGGTGCGCGAAGGACTGGGTGGCCGCGAGCAGGACAAAGTGGTGGGCTTCCTCTACCTCGGCACGCCGCAGTTGAAAGCGTCGACGACCATCAGCACCCCGGATACTTCTGCGTTCGTTTCTCACTTCTGATTGGACATTATCCTGCCGGGCGCTGACCCGGCAGGTTCCATTTCTTATTTCTTCTGCTGTTTCGCAAACTCGTCTTTCGCTTTCTGCAGCTGCTGCTGGAAGGCGGCGTTGGTATGCAGCGTGGCCACTACGGCAGATCCCACGACGCGAGCGGCATCAATATCGCTCTGCCAGTGGTAACCGCAAATCACCCGGCTTTGCCCCAGATCAAACCCGCGTTTCAGGATCTCGTTCTGGCGCTGCGGGTTGATTTCCGCCAGCACCAGCGCGGTAGCCCAGCCAATTGAGGTATGCCCGGACGGATAAGAGCCATTTTTCGACAGCTTATCCTGCTCTTTGGTGTTACAGGTTGGCACACCGTAGAAGGCAAACGGGCGAATGCGCATGTACTTTTCTTTTGCGCCGCGCGTGGCGAGGTCACCGGCGTCCTCAATCATGTTGGTCAGCAGCTTGTGCAGTTCCGGCGCATCTTTTTCGGTAATTGGCGAGCCAAACGCGCCGGAGAAAGCGTTAGCCACGCCGCCACCGCTCAGGTTGGCATCTTCTTCGGCCAGCTTGCCGCGTTCGGTGGCGCGCAGCAGGCGGCCTTTCTCATACATCGCCTGATCGTTCAGAAACGCAATGCTGCCGATTTCAGGCGGCGGCGGCAGCAGCGCCAGGCTGTCAATGGCCTGGGCGTTGGTCAGGTAATAGAGATCGGGCTTGGTGGTGGCGTCATTTCCCGGAGGGGCAAGGGCAAAGGCCGCAGAGGAGAACAGGCCGGCAATACAGAAGGCTAATACGCGTTTTTTCATTGTTATTCCTTACATGCGTGGGTTGTCCAGATAGTTGCCTCGATGGTTGTAACATTACTGTCATATTTGAGTAAAAGAGCGCATCGGCAAAATGCGGCCTGGCTTCAAAAAACTTCCGCTTTGCCTGCTTAGTGAGCAACGGCACGCGAATTAGGACTGTCAGACTTACCACCAGGGCGTTTGAGCGCTACCATATTGGGTACAGAATTTGGCAAAGAAAGGAAAAGTCCATGAAGCAAACCGTTCGTTTGACCCAGTACAGCCACGGCGCAGGATGCGGCTGCAAAATTTCCCCGAAGGTGCTGGAAACCATCCTGCACAGCGAGCAGGCGAAGTTTGTCGATCCTAATCTGCTGGTGGGGAACGAAACCCGCGACGATGCGGCGGTTTACGACCTGGGCAACGGCACCGGTATCATCAGTACCACCGACTTCTTCATGCCGATCGTGGACGATCCCTTCGACTTTGGCCGTATCGCGGCGACCAACGCCATCAGCGACATCTACGCCATGGGCGGGAAACCGATTATGGCGATCGCTATTCTCGGCTGGCCGATTAATACGCTGGCGCCCGAAATTGCTCGTGAGGTTATCGAAGGCGGGCGTTTTGTCTGCCAGCAGGCGGGGATTTCTCTGGCCGGCGGCCACTCGATTGACGCGCCTGAACCGATTTTTGGCCTCGCGGTGACCGGCGTTGTGCCCACCGAGCGAGTGAAGAAAAATAGCTCTGCTGAAGCAGGCTGCAAGCTGTACCTGACCAAACCGCTGGGCATTGGCGTGTTGACCACCGCCGAGAAAAAATCCCTGCTGCTGCCAGAGCACAAAGGCCTGGCGGCAGAGACGATGTGCCAGCTGAACAAAGTCGGCGCGGAGTTTGCCGACATTGCGGGCGTGACCGCGATGACCGACGTCACCGGTTTTGGCCTGCTGGGCCACCTGAGCGAAATGTGCGAAGGCGCGGGCGTTCAAGCTGATGTCTGGTTTGAATGCGTGCCAAAATTACCGGGTGTGGAAAGCTACATCGAGCAGGGCTGCGTGCCCGGCGGCACCTCCCGAAACTTTGCCAGCTACGGGCAACTCGTCGGCGAGATGCCGGAGGCCTGGCGCAATCTGCTGTGCGACCCGCAAACTTCCGGCGGCCTGCTGCTGGCGGTTCGCGCGGATGCCGAAGCCGAAGTCTTTGCGGCTGCCGAGCGGAACGGCATTAAGCTCAGCGCCATCGGTGAATTGAAAGAGGCCCGCGCTGGCCGCCCAATGATCGAGATCCGTTAATTCATGCGGCTGTTTATTGCGGAAAAACCAAGCCTTGCGCGAGCCATTGCCGACGTGCTGCCCAAGCCCCATCGTCGCGGCGATGGGTTTATTGAATGCGGCAATGGCCAGGTGGTGACCTGGTGCATTGGCCACCTGCTGGAGCAGGCGCAGCCGGACGCCTACGACGGGCGATATGCCCGTTGGAACCTCGCTGACTTGCCCATTGTGCCGGAAAAGTGGCAGCTCCAGCCTCGCCCCTCCGTGACTAAACAGCTCAATGCGATTAAAAAGCTGCTGGCTCAGGCCACCGAAGTGGTTCACGCGGGTGACCCCGATCGCGAAGGGCAGTTGCTGGTGGATGAAGTGCTGGACTATCTCCAGCTTGCCCCGGAAAAGCGCCAGCAGGTGCAGCGCTGCCTGATCAACGACCTTAACCCGCAGGCCGTGGAGCGGGCGATTTCCCGCCTGCGCGCCAACAGCGAATTTATTCCGCTTTGCGTTTCGGCGCTGGCCCGCGCCCGCGCTGACTGGCTGTACGGGATTAACATGACCCGCGCCTACACCATTCTCGGGCGCAATGCGGGCTACCAGGGCGTACTGTCTGTGGGCCGCGTCCAGACGCCAGTCCTGGGCCTGGTCGTGCGCCGCGATGAAGAGATTGAAAACTTTGTCGCCAAAGATTATTACGAAGTAAAAGCCCACATCGTGACGCCGGCGGACGAGCGTTTTGTGGCGGTGTGGCAGCCGAGCGAGTCCTGCGAACCCCATCAGGACGAAGAAGGCCGCCTGCTGAACCGCAAGCTGGCGGAGCACGTCGTCGCGCGTATCAACGGCCACCCGGCGCTGGTCACCGCCTATAACGATAAACGGGAATCGGAAACCGCGCCGCTGCCGTTTTCGCTCTCCAGCCTGCAAATCGAGGCGGCGAAACGCTTTGGGCTGAGCGCCCAGAACGTGCTGGATATTTGCCAGAAGCTGTACGAAACCCACAAACTGATCACCTATCCGCGTTCCGATTGCCGCTATCTGCCCGAAGAGCACTTCGCCGGGCGGCATGCGGTGATGAACGCCATCAGCGTGCATCAGCCGGATTTACTGCCGCAGCCCGCGGTGGATGCCGATCTGCGTAACCGCTGCTGGGACGATAAAAAAGTGGATGCCCACCACGCGATTATTCCCACGGCCCGCAGCTCTGCAATCTCATTAAGTGAAAATGAGGCTAAAGTTTATGGCCTGATCGCCCGTCAATACTTAATGCAGTTCTGTGCCGACGCCGTGTTCCGTAAATGCACCATCGATCTGGATATCGCTGGAGGCAAATTTATCGCTAAAGCGCGTTTCCTTGCCGAAGCGGGCTGGCGGGCGCTGCTAGGCAATAAAGAGCGCGATGAAGAGAACGACGGCACGCCGCTGCCGGTGGTGGCGAAAGGGGACGAACTGCTCTGCGAGCATGGCGAAGTGGTTGAACGGCAAACTCAGCCGCCGCGCCACTTTACCGATGCGACATTATTGTCAGCGATGACCGGGATTGCGCGCTTTGTGCAGGACAAAGATCTGAAAAAGATCCTGCGCGCCACGGACGGATTAGGCACCGAGGCGACGCGAGCCGGGATCATCGAACTGTTATTCAAACGCGCTTTTCTGGTCAAGAAAGGGCGCTATATTCATTCTACGGAGGCCGGGCGTGCGCTGATCCACTCGCTGCCGGAGCTGGCCGCCAGGCCGGACATGACCGCGCACTGGGAATCAACGCTGACGCAAATCAGCGAAAAGCAGTGCCGCTATCAGGACTTTATGCAGCCGCTGGTGCAAACGCTT
The DNA here is from genome assembly GCA_018231245.1 of Gorgopas trochilus. NCBI lineage: Eukaryota > Metazoa > Arthropoda > Insecta > Lepidoptera > Hesperiidae > Gorgopas > Gorgopas trochilus. The sequence continues at coordinate 74,606 of DWRP01000003.1, forward strand.
TATGAGCTGATTCATCAGGCGCGAACCACGCCGGTGCGGCATGCATTTAAGGGCATCAAAGCCCAGGATGACGGAAAAAAAGCAAAACGTTGGGTCAAAAAAGAGGGAAGTGATGATGCCAGTAAAAAGCCTGCTCGCCGCCGTCGTGGGGCTAATGATGAGTCTGCCAGCGATGGCGGTGCAGCCCCGTCAGCCTGACGTTGACGTGGTGATCCCGCCGGAAGTGTTCACCAACAACAATCAGCCGCAGACGCCGCCCTGCAACCAGTGCTGTATTTATGAAAATAAAAACTATTCTGAAGGGGCGGTGGTGAAGACGGAAGGCATTTTGCTGCAATGCCAGCGTGATGACAAAGTCTTAGGGACTAATCCGCTGGTCTGGCGCCGCGTGAAGCCATAAACGCCTTCAACAGTGGGACATCCGCCGGGGCGAGGACATAACCAAGCGCCTCCGGCGGTTCACACCAGACCAGCTCGCTGTGGCAATGGGCGATGGGTTCGCCGCTAAAGGCCTCAACATGCCAGGCGTGCAGATGAATCATTCTCCCGCTCACTTCGCGCTGATGGCTGGCCACGTAGCCGCTAATTTGTGCCGTAATTCCCAGCTCTTCCAGGAGTTCCCGCGCCAGCGCTTCGGGCTGCGTTTCTCCCCTTTCTACTTTCCCACCTGGAAATTCCCACAGGCCGGGCTGATCGCCATTTTCAGGGCGACGGGCGAGCAGAATTTTGCCTTCGTGCTCGATAATAGCCGCGACAACATCAAGGTTTTTTAGCATGGGAGTCCATTTTCCGTGGGGCTGGCGTGGCATAATACTCGTCCTGAGATGCCAGCAAAAGAGTAACTGAATGATGGAAACGAAAAGCGAGCCCTGGATTGCCCCCCTTAAAACGCTGCCCAAAAGCCTGCGCCCGATTGTGGCGATGCAGGAGAAAAATTTTGGCGCGGTGCTGAACCCGACCCGCTGGTGGGGGCGACTGCCGTATTTATTCTGGCTGGTGGCGCTGTTTGTCGGCTTTCTGGAAAGACGCCGGGCAAAAATCGACCCGGTGATTCGTTCGCTGGTGATGACCCGGGTATCGCAGCTGTGCAGCTGTGCATTTTGTATCGACGCTAACAGCCTGCGTCTTGCAGAGCGTAGTCAGTCGATGGATAAGGTGCTGGCGGTGGCCAACTGGCAAAATGAGCAGATATTTAGTGAGAAAGAGCGGGTCGCATTGGCCTATGCCGAAGCGATGACCGCCACGCCGCCACGGGTGACCGACGAGTTAAAAAACAGGCTCAAGCAGCATTTCAACGACCAGGCGGGGACCGAACTCACCGCGCTGATTGCCTTCCAGAACCTTTCGGCTCGCTTTAACGCCGCACTGGATATTCCCTCCCAGGGGTTATGCCCGACGAAGGGAAAACGCTAGATGTTCGACAGCTACCTTCACCCGCGTATCAAACCCGTGCTTAATCGCCTGGCGGCCGTGCTTGATAAGCCCGCTATCACGCCGGACAGGTTGACGCTGGCAGGATTCGCGATTGGCGTGCTCACTTTGCCTTTTCTGGCACTGCAATGGTATGTCCCGGCGCTGGTTGCCATTGTCTTTAACCGGCTGTTTGATGGCCTGGACGGCGCGCTGGCGAGACGCAGAGGGCTAACCGATGCCGGTGGCTTCCTCGATATTACGCTGGATTTTCTTTTTTATGCCCTTGTGCCGTTTGGCTTTATTCTCGCGGACCCGGCGCAAAATGCTCTCGCAGGCGCGTGGCTGCTGTTCTCGTTCATCGGCACCGGCAGCAGCTTTCTGGCGTTTGCTGTCCTGGCGCAGAAGCACGATATCGCGAATCCAGGCTACGCCCATAAATCGTTTTATTATCTGGGGGGACTGACGGAAGGTACCGAAACTCTCCTGCTGTTTGTGCTTGGCTGCCTGTTCCCGGACGGTTTTGCCTGGCTGGCGTGGATCTTCGGCGGGCTTTGCTGGCTTACCACGCTCAACCGCATCTGGGGCGGGTATAAGACGTTAAAACGACTGGATCACTCCGCAGATTAACCCCCTCACCCCGACCTTCTCCCAGGGGGCGAGGAAGTAAACAATTCCGCTCTGGGGGAGAATACAGGTGCTATTTATCCCCTCGCCCCGTGGGGGAGAGGGCTAGGGGGAGGGGGAAGTCCTCGAGTCAGCATCAGTTCGGTTTACGCTCGCCGCTCACGACAGGATTTTTAGGATCAGCGCTCCATTCGTACCAGCCGCCGTCATACAAGCCAACGTTCTTCCAGCCCATTGCCCGCGCGTACATCAGTGTTTCGGAAGCGCGCCATCCGGTTCCGCAGTAAAAAGTAACCTGCTGATCCGGCAAGATATTCCAGTTTTTCCACATTGCGGCGATGTCGTCCCCTGCGCGCATGGTACCGTCCGGATTATGGAAGTCTTCCATATGCGTGGAGTCAGAGCCCGCGTGGCCCCAGCGGGCACCCGCAATCTCGCCTTTGGGCTTGATGTAGCTGTACCCGCTGGTGGTGCCGATAAATTCCGGCCAGGAGCGAATGCTGACCAGAGAAGCATCTTTGCGGTGCAGCAGCGCGCGCGCCTGTTCCATGTCCAGCATCAGCTGAGGCTGGCCGGGAATCGGGGCACCGAAGTCGGGGGCTGGTTTTGGCTGGCTTGGCAGGCCACGTTCAACGGGCAGATCCGCTGCGCTCCACGTCGTCCAGCCTCCGTCCAGGAGACGGACGTCTTTCACGCCGGCGTACAGCATGATCGCCGCCACGCGCGCCGCCGCGTAGACATCACGCCCATACAAAATGACGGTCGTATCGTGCCGGATGCCGTGCTTCGCCAGCATGGTTTTCAGCTTGTCGTCGGACACTTTGTTCCACAGTGGCTCGCTCTCCACCTCTTCGGTGTTGATGTAGCCCGCGCCGGGAATATGGCTGAGCAGATATTTTTTCGGCGCGCCCCAGCCCGCTTCAATCACTTTCCACTCCCCGGCAGGCGCTGCGGTGACCGGTTTTTTATTCTGTAAATCATGGATCCATTGCGGGTACACCAGCTGCTCAAAATGCGCCAGCTTTTGCAGGCGGGAAGGATCCTGCAGGGCGTCGGTCAGCATTGCAATCTGTGTAAACCCCAGCTTTTCTAAGCGAGTTTTCACGGCCTGAGCGTCGCTACCATACAGCGCCATCAATCCGGTTTTGGTCAACTGATGCTGCTTAGCCCACGTTGAAAGCTGCTCATCGCTCATTAGCGCCAGCCAGGAGGCCGAAAGATTCAAGGCTGTGGGTTCATGGCCGCCGTTGCCGTTTAAGGTTTGCGGCCAGCCGTTGTAAAACGCGCTCGGCCGAGTATCAATCACGGCACCGTTTACGGCTTTTACGCTGGAGAGGTTCATTTCAGTGGGTACCGAGGCGGCAAAAGTGACCTGGGACAGCCCGGCAAGCAGCAGGGCGGTGGTTAGCTGAGAAACACGTTTCATCTAATAACCTGAAGGATAGCAAAAGAGCCGAAAGTTTAGCCCTCGCTGGCGCTGGCTTCTTTGCGATACCTCATGTTCGATGGGCTAAAGCTGGATAATCTGGCCGTGGGCCGGCGCATCCTGCTCATCGTGAGTAACCAGAACGACCGGCAGTTTAAGCAGTTGGGCTTTTTGCCAGACAAATTCCCGAAAGCTCTGGCGCAGCGGCAGGTCGAGCCGGGAAAAGGGCTCATCCAGCAGCAAAGCTTCGGGTTCGGCCAGCAGGGCGCGTAGGACGCTGACGCGCACTCGTTCCCCGCCGGAGAGCGTGGCCGGATCTCTGCGGGCATAGTTTGCCAGCCCGGCGCTTTCCAGGACCTCCGAAACAACACGCTGCCGCAGCGAGCGCCCAGCGACGCAGGCGGGAATCGCCATCAACAGATTTTGCCCAACGTTGAGGTGAGGGAATAGCAACGCATCCTGGAACAAAATGCCGATGCGGCGCTGTTCAACGGGCAAATAAGTCAGGCTGCGCTGGTTAAGCTGCAGCGTGCCCAGGGCGCTAAACTCCGGGGCTAAATCGCCGATCATCCAGTTCAGAAACGTCGATTTACCCACGCCAGACGGGCCCATCAGCGTAACAATCTCACCCGGCGCAACGTCAAAGCTGATATTCGCCAGCAGTGGTTCGCCATTGCGAGAGAGGGAGCAATTTCGCACGCTGAGCATTAGCGCAATCCTTTTCTGTGGGTGCCAGCCAGGCGGCTGGCTGAGATTGTGGCGATAAATACGGCCAGCGGCAGCAGCATTTGCAGCAGGGCCTGGATTGCAAACTGCTGTGGATCGCCGCCGCTGCTGAGCGCCACGGCTTCCGTTGTGACGGTGGCAAACCGTCCTGCCCCGGCATAAAGCGTAGGCAAATATTGCGCGATGCTGACCGAAAAACCGACGGCCAGCGCCGCCAACAAAGGCCGGACAAGCAATGGGATCTGGATAAGGCAGAGAATTTTCCCCGGCGACCAGCCGAAAGTTTGCGCTGTCAGCACCAGACGAGCGTCAATCCGCTGCCAGGCTGGGGCCAGAATCAACAGCGTATAAGGCACGACCCACAGCAAATGGCTCCAGATAAGCGCGGCCCAGCTTCCTTCCATGTTCAGCCTGAACAGGAGTTGATACTGCCCGGCGGCCAGCGGCAGCGCAGGCAGCAGCAGCGGCAGATACAGCCAGCGATCGTACCGGCGCGGGCAGCCCTTTAGCCACAATATTGTCACGACTGGCGCGATCAAAGCGCTGATAAGCCCGGCCACAAAACTTGTCCAGACCGGCACCAGTTCAGCCTGCTGCCAACCGCTAAGCGTTAAACTTTCAGGCCAGCGCGCCGGATAGAACCAGCCTTCAGCGAAGGACCAGGTGACAAGCATGGCGAGAGCCATAAAGCCGAACAGAGAAAGTGAAGCGCTGGCCACAGTGCCTGCTAAGGTAAGATTCAGGGCACATCGCTTGCCTGAAAAACGCCCGATTCGCAGTTTAAATGCTTCCCACGCTAACCGCCCGAAAACCATAAAACCGCCGAGCAAAAGCAGCAGCACGCAGGAGGCCGCCAGGCCCATGTTCTGCCGAGAAATATCGCTGTCCGTTAACCATTGCCAGGCCAGCACGGCTAAAGTGGGCGGGTTAGCGGGGCCAAGAATAAGCGCGGCATCCACGACCGAAAGGCTGTATGCCGTCACCGCCACTAAAGCCCAGCCCAGGCGCGGCAAGAGCTGCGGCACAAGCACGTAGAGACGGGATTGTAGCTCGCCGTAGCCGAGCGTTCTGGCAAACGTTATCTGCTGGCTCAGCTGTTCGCTTTGTAGCTGTGCGGCTGAGAACCATAGCAAGAACCAGGCTTCTTTTAGCGCCAGCATGAGGCCGAGGGTAAAGCCGTAGTTATCCGGCGGCAGAGAAAGGTTGAAAAGGCGCGCCAGCCAGCCGCTGGCTGAAAACAGGAAGAAAAAGCCGCTGGCAAGGGCGACGTGTGGCAGCGCCAGCAGCAGCGGCAGGCGCTGAAGATAGCGCTGCCAGCGCTTGCCGGGATACAGGGTGCAGAGAAGGATTAACGTCAACAGCAGCGAACCGCCCACGCTGAGAGTGGTTGAAACCAGCGTGGTCATTAAGGCTTCCGGCAACTGTGAGTCCTGCCAGAAGGCAAGCCAGGTTTCACTTTGTAATAATGGCGGCACTATCAGCGCAAACCCCGGCAGCACCGGCACAAACACCAGGCCCGCCGCCAGTGCTCCGGCAAGCGTAAAGCCGCGGCTCATCGCGACCCGTAACGCTGAAGCCAGACTTGCTCCAGCGCGTTAACCCAGGCGGCGTGAGGTTCTGCCAGGAAAGGAACCGGATGCTGGCTTTTGGGCACCAGATCCTCAAGCTGTGCTTTGTGCGGTGGCGGCAGTGCGTTGCTGCTCAGCACGCTCGCATCGCCCCAGACAGCCGGATCGGCTTTGCGGATTTGTGCTTCCGGGGACATCAGGAAATTGGCCACGATCTGCGCTCCGGCTTTGGCGCTGCTGTTCGCCGGAATAGCGACGAAATGCACGTTGCCCAGCATACCGGCGCTAAAGCCAAAGGATTCTGCCGACGGCTGGAGCTGGCGGCGAGCGATCAGATTGTCGACGTGCGCCGGGTTGAAGGTCACTGACAGCAGCAGCTCGCCGTCGGCCAGCATACGATCCATGCGCGCTGGCGTCGGCGGGAACGTTTTACCTTTTTGCCAGAGGAACGGATGAAGCTGGTCAAGGTAACGCCAGAGCGGGGCGGTGACTTGCTCGAAGGTGCCGGGATCCGGGGCCGTTTTCAGCGCGGCCGGTTTTTCGGTCAAGACAATCAAAAGCTGTTCAAGGAACGCCGTGCCGGTAAAATCCGGCGGGCGAGGGTAGCTGAGCTTGCCGGGATGGGCTTTGGCGAAGGCCAACAGTTGTTCTGCATTTTGTGGGAAGGTCGGCGTGCGTTTCTTATCGCCGATGAACATCAGCTGGGCGCTTCCCCAGGGCGCTTCTGCCCCGTCAACCGGTACCGAGAAATCTTCCCGCACAGGTTTTTTCACGTCAACATATCGCCAGTTTGGCAGATTTTCGGCCCAGTTTTCGCTGAGCAATCCTGCCTGCTTGAGCACGCTAAAATTTTCACCGTTGACCCAAAGCAGATCTACCGATCCGTTGGTTTTTCTGCCCGCAGTCGCTTCGCTTTGAATGCGCCTCACCGCATCGGCCGCGTCCGCCAGCTTCACCACTTTAAGCGTCACGCCGTAATGCGTTTTTACCTCACGGCTGACCCAGTCCAGATAGCCGTTAACGGCAGGATCGCCGCCCCAGGCGTTGAAATAAACCGTCTGGCCGTTGGCCTGCTGGCGAATATTCTGCCAGGACTGAGGTTGGGCGACGGCGCTAAAGCCGATCATCGTCAGGGCAACCATCAGCGCCCGTATGCCAGATATTAAGCGTTGCAAGAGAAAGTCCTCAGCGTGTTATGGGGCTGTTCGTCTGGCCAGCCAGCGCGCGGCCAGCGGCAATAGCCCTAGCAGGGCAAACACCAGCATCATACCGGGGGAGAGAATATCGCCCAGGCTTTGTAGCTGGCTCAGCTGCCTGCCGGTGTTAATGTAGACCACGATGGCAGGCAGCATGCCGAGCAGGCTGATCGCGGCATAGCGAACGACGCCCATTGGCGTCAGGCCCATTAATAAATTCACCAGCACAAAAGGGAAAACCGGCGCGAGCCGCAGGGCAAAGAGGTAATGGCCGCCGTCGCGCCGTATGCCCTGGTTCACTTTTTCCATCATGCGCGAGAAACGGCGCTGCACCCAGTCCCGCAGCAGGTAACGGCTGATTAACATGGCGACGGTCGCACCTGCAGTGGCCGCCAGGGCAACCAGCACGGTGCCCTGCACCACACCAAAGATAGCGCCGCCCAGCAGCGTGAGCAGGGTGGCACCGGGAATGGAAAAGGCGGCGGTGAGAAAGTAGCAGCCAAAAAAAATCACAATCGCCAATATTGGGTGCTGCGCATGCCAGTGCGCAAACGCTATCTGAGAGTGCTGAAGTGCCGACAGGCTTATTGTGCCCGGAGGAAGCAGATACCAAAACAACCCCGCCATGATGACCAGCAGCGCAAAGAGACTCTTACGCACATCTACCTCTTCTCTTTTGTTTATCCATCGTCATTCCGTACCGCTGCAGTAAAGGCGGGGAGTATAGCGGAGGGAGCGTGACAGCGAGCTTGAGCCAGGTCATGAAGCGGATACAGACTTATACATTTTGGCCTGGCGGAGAACATATGGCAGATACATAGCGGTAGTTAAATGACGGCTCTTCTTACCCACGATTGAGGAATCACGATGTCCAGCAAACTCGAGAAAGTGCTTTATACCGCCCATACCACTACCGTTGGCGCTCGCAGCGGGCACGGGCGTTCGGACGACGGCAGCCTGGACGTGCAGCTCAGCACGCCGGGATCCGGCAAGCCGGGGACGAATCCAGAACAGCTTTTTGCCGTCGGTTATTCCGCCTGCTTTATGGGGGCGATTGGGCTGGCGGGGAAAAAATTGGCTATCCGCATTCCGGAGGAAACTGCCGTGGACGCCAGTGTTTCGCTGGGAAAAGTCGATAACGACAGCCAGTTTGCGCTGGCGGTGACGCTTCACGTCAGGCTGCCTGGGCTGAGCGAGGCCCTGCGGGAAACTTTGCTCGCGACCGCCCACGCCACTTGCCCTTACTCACGTGCTATTAGCGGCAATGTTGACGTGACGCTGCTTTCACAAGGGTAACGACAAAACGCCTTCGATAGCCGGGGGCGTTTAACTTTTTAAGCGAGTTCTTTTTATCAGCCAGTGAGACAGGAGCGGCAGCAGGCCAATCAGCGCCAATAACAGCAGCATGGTGGGGGAAATAATGTCCCGCAGGCTTTCTACCTGGCTAAGCTGGCGGCCGGTGCTGATGTACAGCACGATAGACGGCAGCAGGCCAAGCAGCGTCACTATCGCGAAGCGAACGGCGGAAATCGGCGTCAGCCCCATCAGCAGGTTGATGATGGAAAAGGGCAGAACTGGCACCAGGCGCAGGGCAAACAGGCAGTGCGTAATATTGTGTTTAATGCCCTCGTTGATCTTTGCCATGGTGGTGGCAAAACGCCGCTGTACCCAGTCATGCAAGAAATAACGGCTCAGCAACATCGCCACGGTTGCGCCGCTGGCTGCCGCCGTAGCAACCAGTACGGTGCCTTCGACCAGCCCAAACAGCGCGCCGCCCATCAGGGTCATAATGCGCGTGCCGGGGAAGGAAAGGGCGGAAATCAGGAAATAACCAAGGAAGAAGGCGCTCATCACCAGCGCCGGGCGTTCGGCGTGCCAGAGACTAAGCTGAGCGTGATATTTCTGCAGCGTCGCCAGGCTAAGGGTGCCCGGCGGCAGCAGGATTAACAGCGAGATGACCAGCGTGGCCAGCAGCAAAAACAGGATTTTACGCATTCTGTTCGCGCCTCGTCAGGGGGAAAAACGGCATCTCGCTATCCTTGTCTGAAGATGTGTCTACCTTCAGTATTTCCCTTACCGCTTAAACTGCGCCCAAACAGGGGCGTGGTCGGACGGTTTTTCCATGCCGCGAATGTCGTAGTCGATCCCGGTTGCCACGCAGTGCGGCGCCAGCCCCTGGCTTGCCAATAGCAGATCTATACGCAGGCCACGGTTATCGTCGAAGCCTTTTGAACGGTAGTCAAACCACGAGAATTTGTCCTGTGCTTCCGGGTTAGCGTGGCGGTAAGTATCCACCAGGCCCCAGCCGAGCAGGCGAGCCATCCACTCACGCTCTTCCGGCAGGAACGAGCATTTCCCGGTGCGCAACCAGCGCTTGCGGCTATCTTCACCGATCCCGATGTCGAGATCCGTCGGGCTGATATTCATATCCCCCATGATCAGCACCGGATTTTCCGGGCGCAGTTCACCCTGCAGGAAGTCCTGCAGATCCTGGTAAAACTTAGTCTTGGCCGGGAATTTGGTTTCATGATCGCGGCTTTCGCCCTGCGGGAAGTAGCCGTTGATCACCGTCAGGTTGCCAAATTCAGACGGGATTTCCGTCATGATAATGCGCCGCTGAGCGTCTTCGTCGTCGGTCGGGAAGCCTTTTCGCACCGAAATCGGCTTCTCTTTGGTCAGCAGCGCCACGCCGTAATGACCCTTCTGGCCATGATAAAACACGTGATAGCCGAGTTTCTCCACGTCTTCCAGCGGGAACATATCGTCGTGCACTTTGGTTTCCTGCAGACCAATAACGTCCGGCTGATGCTGTTCCACGATGGCTTCAAGCTGATGAGGACGGGCGCGCAGGCCGTTGATATTAAAAGAGACAAATTTCATAGTCGCTGCCAGGTTGTCAGGTTAATTGTTGCAGGATGGTAGCAGAAAACGGCGCAGGTTGCTGCGCTGAAGCTAATCGTTGCCATAGGCGCGTCTGGCGGACAAAAATAAAGCAACATTTGCACCAAAATTGATCTCGATGCGCAAAAAGGGGGCGAAAACGGCAGGCAAATCCCGAAGGCGATCACAATTCCAGCATTATATTTTACCACTGCATAATATTTCTTGTTTTCGTGTCGAAAATCAGGCGGCACGTTAAAACTATGCACTTTTTATTCACTTTATGTGAATGGTGAGTGTTTTTAAGTTATTGATTTTTCGTTTACCCCTCCGGTTTATGCATTTTTATCGCTGGCTGGCACGATGCCTGCAATCTACATTTACAGCGCAAACACTCAATCATTTAACATTTAATAAACTTTTTGTTTACCGTGAGGGGTCACTATGTCGCAGTCAATTACACGCCAACATTTCGACGAATGGATGATGCCGGTTTATGCCCCTGCGCCTTTTATTCCGGTTCGTGGCGAGGGTTCCACCCTGTGGGATCAGCAGGGAAAAGACTACATCGACTTTGCCGGTGGCATCGCGGTTAACGCCCTTGGACATGCTCACCCTGAAATGCGCAAAGCGCTGGAGGAGCAGGCGGCAAAATTCTGGCACACCGGCAATGGCTACACCAATGAGCCGGTATTGAAGCTGGCGAAGCAGCTCATCGACGCTACCTTTGCGGAGAAAGTGTTCTTCTGTAACTCAGGGGCCGAGGCCAACGAGGCGGCGCTGAAGCTGGCGCGTAAGTATGCCCATGATAATTTTGGCGCACAGAAAAGCGGCATCGTAGCGTTCAAGAACGCGTTCCATGGCCGCACGCTGTTTACCGTCACGGCCGGTGGTCAGCCCGCTTATTCTCAGGACTTTGCGCCGCTGCCGCCGCAGATTAACCACGCGGTATTTAACGATTTACAGTCTGCCCGTGAGCTGATTAACGACGAAACCTGTGCGGTGATCGTCGAGCCTATGCAGGGTGAAGGCGGGGTCGTTCCAGCGACGCCAGAGTTCCTTCAGGGGCTGCGCGAACTTTGCGACAAACACAACGCCGTACTGATTTTTGACGAAGTACAAACCGGCGTGGGCCGCACCGGCTCGCTGTATGCCTATATGCATTATGGCGTGACGCCGGACGTACTCTCGACGGCCAAAGCGCTGGGCGGCGGCTTCCCGATCGGCGCGCTGCTGACCACCGATCGCTTTGCCAAAGTGATGGTGGTGGGCACCCATGGCACCACCTACGGCGGTAACCCGCTGGCCTCTGCTGTGGCCGGACGCGTGCTGGAAATCATTAATACGCCGGAGGTGCTCAACGGCGTGAAACAGCGCCATGACTGGTTTGTTGAGCGCCTGAACCACATTAACCAGAAGCACCAGCTGTTCAGCGAAGTACGCGGCTTAGGGCTGCTGATCGGCTGTGCCCTGCGCCCTGAACATGCCGGTAAAGCGAAACTTATTCTGCAGGCTGCCGCGCAGGAAGGCCTGATGATGCTGATCGCCGGGGCTAACGTGCTGCGTTTTGCCCCTGCGCTCATCGTCAGCGAAGCAGAAGTTCAGCTGGGCCTGGATCGCTTCGAGCGTGCCTGCGAACGCTTCCTCGCGGGAGTTTCATCATGATGGTAATCCGCCCGATTGAACGAGGCGATCTGCCGGGGTTGCTTAAGCTTGCCGGGAAAACCGGCGGCGGGCTGACCTCGCTCCCCGCCGACGAAAAAACGCTGGCCGACCGAATCGAACGCTCGCTGCAGACCTGGCAGGGCGGGCTGCCGAAGGGCGATCAGGGCTATGTTTTTGTGCTGGAAGATACCAGCAGCGGCCAGATGGTGGGGATTTGCGCCATTGAGGTGGCCGTGGGCCTGAACGACCCCTGGTACAACTACCGGGTCGGGACGCTGGTTCATGCCTCCAAAGAGTTGAATATCTATAACGCACTGCCGACGCTTTTTCTCACCCACGACCACACCGGAGCGAGCGAGCTTTGCACGCTGTTCCTCGACCCGGCCTGGCGTAAAGAGGGCAACGGGTATCTGTTATCCAAGTCTCGTTTTCTGTTTATGGCCGCCTTCCGCGAACGCTTCAACGACAAAGTGGTTGCCGAGATGCGCGGGGTAATCGATGAACACGGGCATTCACCGTTCTGGGAAAGCCTTGGGAATCGCTTCTTCTCTATGGAGTTCGCTCGCGCCGACTACTTGTGTGGCACCGGGCAGAAAGCTTTTATTGCCGAGCTGATGCCAAAACACCCGATTTATACCGACTTCCTTTCCAAAGAGGCTCAGGCGGTTATTGGCCAGGTGCATCCGCAAACGGCACCAGCGCGCACCGTGCTTGAAGCTGAAGGATTCCGCTATCGTAACTATGTCGATATCTTCGACGGTGGTCCTACTCTGGAGTGCGATATCGACCGCGTGCGGGCGATCCGCAAGAGCCGCCTGCAAACCGTCGCTGTCGGCCAGCCTGCTACCGACGAACTGCCCGTTTGTCTGGTCGCCAACGAAAATTACCACCAGTTCCGCGTGATGCTGATCAAAGCCGATCCCAAAGGCGAGAAACTGGTTATTGATGCCGCCACCGCCGATGCGCTGAAGTGCGCCAGCGGCGACATCGTGCGCGTGGTGCGCCTGTGCCCTGAGGAGAAAAAAGTATGACTAACTGGATTAACGGACAATGGGTACCGGGCCGCGGCGAAGCGCTGTTAAAACATAACCCTGTCAGCGGCTCGCTGCTGTGGGAAGGGCTGGTGGCGGATAAAACGCAGGTAGAAGAAGCCTGTCGTGCGGCTCGTGCGGCGTTTCCCGCCTGGGCGAAACGCCCGTTTGCAGAACGCCAGGAGATTGTGGAGCGTTTTGCCGGCCTGCTTGAGACGAATAAAACTGCACTCGCTGAAACAATTGCGCAGGAAACCGGCAAACCTCGCTGGGAAGCGGCCACCGAAGTGACCGCGATGGTTAATAAAATTGCCATTTCCATCAAGTCTTACCACACCAGAACGGGCGAAACGCACACCGCGATGCCGGACGGGGCGGCGACTTTACGCCATCGCCCTCACGGCGTGCTGGCAGTCTTTGGCCCTTACAATTTCCCTGGCCATTTGCCCAACGGCCATATCGTGCCGGGACTGCTGGCCGGCAACACCCTGGTGTTTAAGCCGAGCGAGCTAACGCCGCGTATCGGTGAACAGGTGATGAAGTTGTGGGAGGAGGCCGGTATCCCGGCTGGCGTGCTGAGCCTGGTGCAGGGGGGACGCGAAACCGGCGAGGCGCTGTCTAATCAGTCGGAACTTGATGGGCTCCTGTTTACCGGCAGCGCGGGCACCGGCTACCACCTTCACCGGCAGTTTGCCGGGCAACCGGAGAAGATCCTTGCCCTGGAAATGGGCGGGAACAACCCGCTGATCGTCGAAGATCCGCAGGATATCGACGGCGCCGTTCACGTGGCTATCCAGTCGGCGTTTATCACCGCCGGGCAGCGCTGCACCTGCGCCCGCCGCCTGCTGGTGAAACAGGGTGAGCAGGGGGATGCATTTATTCGTCGCCTGGTTGAAGTCTCTGCCCGTTTGCAGCCGGGGGAATGGGACGCTATGCCACAACCGTTTATTGGCGGATTGATTTCGGTGCAGGCGGCTGAAAGGGTGCTGACCGCGTTTCAGGCTCACGTAGCCCGCGGCGGTAAACCGCTGCTTGAACCAAAAATGATTCGTCCAGGCACCTCTTTACTGACGCCGGGCATCGTTGAGCTTAGCGGCGTGGCCGACGTGCCGGATGAAGAAGTGTTTGGCCCGCTGCTGGCGATTTACCGCTATGACAGCTTTGACGACGCGATTAGGATGGCGAACGACACACGCTACGGCCTGGCGAGCGGGCTGATTTCACCGTCCCGCGAACAGTTTGACCAGCTTTTACTGGAGGCCAGAGCCGGGATCGTGAACTGGAATAAACCGCTGACCGGGGCCGCCAGCACTGCGCCATTCGGCGGCGTGGGCGCTTCAGGTAATCACCGCGCCAGCGCCTGGTATGCGGCGGATTACTGCGCCTGGCCGATGGCCTCGTTGGAAAGTACAAGCTTCGCGTTGCCACCAACCCTGAGCCCAGGGCTCGATTTTAGCCGCGAGGCGCAGCCATGAAGAAAGCGCGTGAGGCCAACTTCGACGGACTGGTGGGGCTGACCCACCATTACGCCGGGCTGTCGTTCGGCAATGAAGCCTCGACGAAGCACCAGTTTCGCGTGTCTAACCCGAAGCTGGCGGCGAAGCAGGGGCTACTGAAAATGAAAGCGCTGGCGGACGCGGGTTATCCGCAGGGCGTGATTGCCCCGCAGGAGCGTCCGAATATTGGCGTGCTGCGTCAGATAGGCTTTAGCGGCAGCGACGAGCAGGTTGTTGAGCGTGCAGCTCGGCAAGCTCCGCAGCTGCTGTCCGCCGCCAGTTCGGCCTCTTCGATGTGGGTGGCCAACGCGGCGACGGTATCACCGTCAGCCGATACGCTGGACGGTAAAGTGCATCTCACCGTCGCCAACCTGAACAATAAGTTCCACCGTGCCAGCGAAGCACCGACGACGGAAAGCGTGCTGCGGGCGATGTTCCGGGATACCGGGTGTTTTGCCGTGCACGGCGCGCTGCCGCAGGTGGCGATGTTTGGTGACGAAGGTGCCGCCAACCATAACCGTTTAGGCGGCGAGTATGGCGAGCCGGGCGTGCAGCTGTTTGTTTATGGTCGCGAAGACTCGAAAAGCGGGCAGGCACCGGCGCGGTATCCCGCTCGTCAGACGCTGGAGGCCAGCCAGGCCGTGGCACGTTTGAATCAGGTACGTTCTGAGCAGGTTATCTTCGCTCAGCAAAACCCGGCGGTGATCGACCAGGGCGTTTTTCACAACGACGTTATTGCAGTTTCTAACCGCGAGGTGCTGTTCTGCCACCAGCATGCGTTTGTGGATCAGCCGGGGCTTTATCAGCGCCTGCGCGAAAAAGTCCCGGGCTTTACGGCCCTGGAAGTCCCGGACGATTTGGTTTCGGTGGCGGATGCGGTTTCGACCTATCTGTTTAACAGCCAGCTGTTGAGTCGCGCCGACGGCGGCATGACGCTCGTGCTGCCGGAAGAGTCTCGCCAGCATCCAGGCGTCTGGCGCTACCTTAACCAACTGCTGGAGGCGGATAACCCTGTCCGTGAGCTGCAGGTGTTTGATCTGCGGGAAAGCATGGCTAACGGCGGTGGCCCGGCCTGTTTACGCCTGAGAGTGGTACTGACGGACGAAGAGCTCAAAGCCGTTAATCCGGCGGTGATGATGAACGACACGCTGTTTATGACGCTCAATGGCTGGGTTGATCGCTGGTATCGCGACCGTTTAACCCAGGCTGATTTAGCCGACCCGCAGCTGTTGCGCGAGGGCCGTGAAGCGCTGGATGAACTGACGCACATTCTGGATTTAGGTTCCGTGTACCCGTTCCAGCAATAGGGGAGAAATAATGATTGATTTTCTGGCGCAGACGCTGGCCGGCAAGGCGCCTGAACAAACTTCCGGGGAGAATGCTTATCTCAGTTGGCGTTGGTGGGATGAAGGTATTCTGACGTTGACGCCGCGTGAGGCGGCAGGGAAAGCGCTGGTCATATCGGCCGGGATTCACGGCAACGAAACCGCCCCGGTGGAGATCCTTGGCCAGTTGACCAACGGCTTGATCGCGGGGCAGCTTCCGCTGCAGTGGCGCACGATGATTATTCTGGGTAACCCAGCGGCGCTGCGCGCGGATAAGCGTTATACCCATAGCGACATGAACCGTATGTTTGGCGGGCGCTGGCAGCAGTTTCCTGAAAGCGTAGAAACCCAACGTGCGGCCAGGCTTGAACATGCCCTCGAGCAATTCTGGTCGCGAAGTGAAGAGCAAACCCGCTGGCATCTGGATATGCATACCGCTATTCGTGGCTCTTATCACCCCCGGTTTGGCGTGCTTCCTGCGAGGCCGTTGCCTTATAGCGAGAGCTTTTTAACCTGGCTGGGCTGCGCCGGGCTGCAGGCGCTGGTGTTTCATCAAAAGCCCGGTGGCACCTTTAGTCATTTCAGCAGCGAGCATTTTGGGGCGCTGAGCTGTACGCTCGAGCTGGGAAAAGCCAGGCCGTTTGGGCAGAACGATCTTGGTCAGTTCGCAATAACTAAAGAAGCAATCTCAGCGTTGTTAAGCGGGGCAGAGCCGCCGGTCATGGAGATAGAACCGCAGCGTTACCGTGTCGCTCAGCAAATCACCCGACAGTCGGAGAAATTTGTGCTGCACATGTCCGGCCAAACGCAGAACTTTACCGCGTTTTCGAAGGGCACCCTGCTGGCTGAAGATGGTGAGAAGCGTTATGTCGTTGCCGGTGAAAAAGAGTACGTTTTATTCCCCAACCCGGATGTGGCGCTGGGGCTGAGAGCGGGCCTGATGTTGGAGGAAATTTAAACTTTAAGCAGCTCTTAATAATTGAGCTGCTTAATCATTTCGTGTTTTTAATTTATTTGCGGATAATTCCTGGGTACAGGGTTTATTCACTATGTTGATTGCTGTACACTCTTCATATTGTCTTTATAATTAGTGCGTTGTTATATTTAGTTGCATTATTCCCCGCCTTAATCCTTATTTTCTTCATAATTGATGCATTCTTGTTTTATACCCTTTCAATGATTTACGGATGCCACCGTCTCCTTGACGATAAGACTCGTAAACTCATTCTCGTCAACACGGCATCGTCGTTTTAAGCGAGCCGTCAATTTAATGAAAAGAGAAGGTTAAAAATATGCGTAAATTAACTGCACTGTTCGTCGCTTCTACCCTGGCTCTGGGTGCCGCTAACCTGGCGCATGCTGCAGACACAACCCCGGTTGCGGCTCCACAAACCGATGCTCCGATGATGCACCATAAAATGATGCGCGGTCCGATGCACGACATGATGTTTAAAGACCTGAACCTGACCGATGCGCAGAAACAGCAAATTAAAGACATTATGAAAGAACAGCGCGGCAAGATGCAGCGCCCGTCCGTTGACGAACGCCGCGCCATGCATGACGTGATTGCCAGCGACAGCTTCGACCAGGCCAAAGCCCAGGCGCAGATTGATAAAATGGCCGAGCAGAACAAAGCGCGCATGCTGGCGCATCTGCAAACCCAGAACAAAATCTACAACATTCTGACCCCGGATCAGAAAAAACAGTTTAATGCGAATTTTGAGAAGCGTCTGACAGAACGCCCTGCGCATGAAGGTAAAATGCCAGCTGCTCAGTAAGCCTGAGCGACTAAATTAAGACCGCCGGTCCTGTTCACAATAGCGAGGTACGCTGTGAACAGGATCGGCGGTTTTCTCGTTTAATCATGTCACTCCACTCTTTCCCCTTCGCTCGACTCAAATAATACCGCCCGGCAATAATCACGCCGACGGGATAAGCCATTTTAAACACTCTATTTCAGCAGCTTACATTCAAAATTGCAGTTCACTCCGCAGATTTTACCGACCGGTATTGAGGGCGATAAATTTACTTTGCTTCCCGATAAAAAAGCCGCTAAATCATTGTCACAAAAATAGAACCAGGGCTACAGCAACCGGCCACGGCTGCCGATAACACTGGCGTCAGGCACAGATCTGACGAACAAAACAGAGAACTGATGAGCAGGCCGCCGGGGGAGCTCTTCCTTTTGGGGCGCTCAATTTAAAGAGCAAATGCCAGGGCACACGGATGCCGTGCGTCCTCAGGAGTGGTGATGGAATTCTTTGATATACGAAAGGTGCCGGTTAACCTCTGGCGCAACGGCGCCGGGGAAACGCGAGAAATATGCTGTTTTCCACCCGCGACGCGAGATTTCAACTGGCGTGCCAGTATCGCCTCTTTGGCCCACAACGGCGAGTTTCCGGTCTTTCCGCAGGTTGACCGGGTAATGACTCTGCTGGAGGGGAGCGAGGTTGTTCTCGACGGCGGAAAGGCGTTCAGGCATACGCTCAAGCGCCATCAGCCTTTTACTTTTGCCGGCGAGCAGCCCGTAAAAGCCGAGCTGACTCGCGGCATGTCGATGGACTTTAACGTGATGACTCGCCGGGACCGATGCCGGGCCCAGGTGCGGGTGGCGGACAGAACCTTTACCACTTTTGGTACCCGAGGCGGCGTTGTTTATGTCCTGAGCGGGGAATGGCAGCTGGAAGATAAGCTGCTTTCACCGGACCAGGGCGCCTGGTGGCAGGAGGGCAGCCACACGCTGCGGCTGTTAAAAAACGAAGGGCAACTGCTGTTCAGCGAAATTACCTATTTGTAGACCGACTGCCCGGAAAACTGGCCGGGCAATGCTCTTTCTTCCTGATGAATATCCTCAGAAACTGCTGTGCAACTGCGGTTTTGTTCTTCATTTCCCCTGCCTGTAAACGCCCGGCAGCATCCCGTGCTGGAAAAATTTCACAAGCGCGATCCGGCTCACCGATCGATAAAAAAGTCCTATGACCCGCTGGCGGATTATTTGGTTTATTAGTTAAGTTGTATATACAAATATAGACAAAAACCCGATGCAAACAGGATGCTGACATGTCAACGCAAAAGAAGCTATGCAGTCTCACTCCAGGTTCCGTTTCACTGGCCACTCTGCGCGAGATCTACCATGGAAACGTGCTGCTCAGGCTTGACCCCGGGGCGGTTGCCGCCGTTGAGCGTGCGCTCGGCACGGTAGAAGCGATTGTTGCCCACGGCGACGTGGTTTACGGTATTAACACCGGTTTTGGCAAGCTGGCACAAACCACCATCGCCACCGATCATCTGGCTGAACTTCAGCGTAATCTGGTGCTTTCTCACAGCGTGGGGCTGGGCGAAGCGCTGCCGGATGATGTTGTCCGACTGGTGATGGCCAGTAAAATTATCAGCCTGTCACGCGGGCATTCCGGCGTTCGTCTGCTGGTGATTGATAGTCTCATTGCGCTGTTTAACTCGGGCGTAATGCCGGTGATCCCGGAGAAAGGCTCGGTGGGGGCATCCGGTGACCTGGCCCCGCTGGCGCATCTGTCGCTGATGTTGCTCGGGGAAGGGAATGTCAGGGTGAACGGCGAACAGATCCCTGCCGGTGAAGGTTTGAAGCTGGCAGGCGTAAAGCCGCTGGTACTGGGGCCAAAAGAGGGGCTGGCGCTGCTGAACGGGACCCAGGTTTCGACGGCGCTTGCGCTGCGAGGGTTGTTTGAGGGCGAGAAGGTGTTTGCTGCCGGGCTGGTGGCGGGGGCCTTGTCGCTGGAGGCTATCAAAGGCTCAGTGAAACCATTCGACGCGCGTATCCACCAGGCTCGCGGCCAGGCGGGACAAATTGATGTGGCTGCGGCGGTCACTGCACTGCTTGCCGACAGTAAAATCGTTGATTCTCATGCCCACTGTGGCCGCGTGCAGGATCCTTATTCCATTCGCTGCGTGCCGCAGGTTATGGGCGCGTGTCTGGATAACCTGCGTCATGCGGCGCGTGTTCTGCAGATTGAGGCCAACGCCGCCTCGGACAACCCGCTGGTGTTCAGCGACACCGGAGAAGTGATTTCCGGCGGCAACTTCCACGCAGAGCCCGTTGCCTTTGCCGCCGATATTATCGCGTTAGCGGTGGCGGAAATTGGCGCAATTTCGGAACGTCGCCTGGCGCTGCTGCTGGATACCGGTCTGTCCGGCCTGCCGCCGTTCCTCGTGAAAGAGGGCGGGATTAACTCCGGCTTTATGATTGCGCAGGTCACCGCTGCGGCACTGGCATCGGAGAATAAATCGCTCGCTCATCCGGGTAGCGTCGACAGTCTGCCAACGTCTGCGAATCAGGAAGACCATGTTTCGATGGCGACATATGCGGCTCGCCGTCTGGGATCTATGTGCTTTAACACTGCGGCAGTGGTTGGGATTGAGGCTATGGCGGCCGCTCAGGGCATCGAGTTTCACCGGCCGTTGCGCAGCTCACCCCTGCTTGAAAACGTCTTCGGGGATATTCGCGAACGCGTGGCATTTCTGGAAAAGGACCGCCTGCTGGCACCGGATATCGAGCAAATGCGTCTCTGGGGCTGCAGCGACGGCTGGCCGGAAGCTATCACTAAGCTTCTGCCTTCGTCGGCGGAATAGCACTTTTAGACTCCTCTCTTGGGGGGAGTCTACTCCAGTTCTATCACCTCATATTCCCCGCTCAGCATCAGCTTGCAAAGGATCTTGTAGCCGTCGTTATCAAAGCCCTCCGGCGGCTGGCGGCGGGTTGTCGCGTCAGTTAACTGCTGCACGGACCCAAGATAAAACCAGTGATCGATCAGGTGATACTCGGTCATCTCCGGGCTGCGTTCCACGATGGCGACGGCATTTTTCCATGGCCAGCAAATCAGGCGAACCTGTTCGAGAGCCTGAACCAGGCGGGCATGATGCTCGGCCTGAGTCTCTTTCCCGCAACAGGCTCCGGCGCAGCGTTTAAGCGCTGAGCGAAAACAGGCCCGGCCCTTACTCAGTGATTCCAGGCCCAGCAGGCCGTAACAGAGGCGATGCTCATCGGCCAGCCCTTGCAGCGTTTGCAGCGCGGCCCGGCGGTTAGCGTACAACCCATACAGGCCCGGCTGGCGGGAGAAATCGACATCTTTGGCATATACAACCTGCGGTGTGTCCCCCTGAAGAGACAGGGAACAAAGCTGGCGGTTACGACGCAGGCGTTTGTTGAACAAAGGCTGTTGCTCTTTGATCATTTGCGCTTCGAGCAGCAGCGCTCCGAGTTCGCCGGCAGTGCGGATAAAGGTAATACGGCGAGACTGCCTCAAGAGTGCGGCTTCATCAGGCGTACGAAAATGGGACATCACGCGCGTGCGGATATTGACACTTTTGCCGATATACAACGGTATAACGTCGCTTTCACCGTGAAAAACATAGACGCCGGGTTTTTTGGGCAGGTCATCAAGCCATGGCCTGAGATGCTCCGGATATTCATAGACCGCCGCGGCTTCAAACTCTAACCGCGACGTATTTGCACGCCTGACCACATCGGACTCCTGGGTACTGTTTATTTCACCAGTATAGCAGTCGTGAAGGTGAAGAGGGAATCGCCCTTAACCATAGTGCCGCGTGGCAAGCCAGCAAAGCAGAGAGCCGCCTACAACCATCAGTACACCTTGCCAAAAAGCAAAGCCGGGATGCAGACCCAGCCACAGCGTGGCGAGCAGGGCCGATAATACCGGCGTGAAGTAGGAAGCCGTGGCAAGCAGCGTCATGTTTCCCCGCTGGATACCAACATTCCAGGCTGAATAGGCGACGGCGGTAGAAATCCCCATAAATAACAGCTGCGCTGTACCGGATAGCGTGAAATGCATTGTTGGATGTGCCACAAAGGCGAACTTAATCCACAGCACCAGCGCGGTGGCGCAGAAAAACAGGCTGACGCCGCTTTTACCTTCGCTCCAGCGGCGAGTCAGGTTGCAGTAGAGCGCCCAGATGATGGCGGCGGCAAAAGCCAGGCCGTAGGCCAGTGGGTTATCGAGAATGTTGTGCCACATCACGAGAGGCGACCAGTCGCCGTCTCCTTTCATTACCTGCACAATCCCCGCCAGGGAAAGCGCGAGCCCAGGCCACAGCCATAAATTGCTGCGCTGGCCGTTAATAAACAGGGCGAAAAAGACGGTCAGGCAGGGCCAGAGATAATTGATCATCCCCAGTTCCAGGGACTGAGCGCGGGTGTGCGCCAGGCCAATTGAAAGCGCCAGGCTTATTTCATAGCCCACAAAGAGCAGCCCGCCAACCCAGAGATAACGGGGTGGGAGTTCGCGTATTTTGGGCAAACCTCGGGCGAGGCAAAGACACAGCGCGCTGACGGTGTAGAGCAGGGCTGCGCCGCCGACTGCGCCAAAGTGCTCGCTGATGCTGCGCAACAGGCCAACGGAGGTACTCCAGAGCAGGATTGCGATAAGGCCGATAAGCGTGGCGCGTTGCGAAGAGGTGTCCATGTCCATCCTGTAAAAAAGGCGGCACTACGCCGCCCTGAAAAAATGCTAATGCAAAGCTGTTTCTGACTATTTTTTCCAGAAATCATCAAACACGGTAATCGGCGGACGGCGTTTGTGTTCCGTTTTCAGATACCAGCCTTCGATGATTTTTGCGGTTTCAGCCGGCACGGTTTTGCCTTCCAGATAATCGTCAATTTGCACGTAGGTTACGCCGAGGGCCGCTTCATCCGGCAGAGAAGGGCGATCGTCTTCGAGATCGGCTGTCGGGGCCTTCAGGTACAAATGTTCCGGGCAGCCGAGCGTTTTCAGCAGCAGTTTGCCCTGGCGTTTGTTGAGGCGGAAAAGAGGATTAATGTCGGTGCCGCCGTCGCCATACTTGGTGAAGAATCCGGTTACGGCTTCCGCGGCATGGTCAGTCCCCACGACGACGCCTTTGGTCATCCCGGCGATGCTGTACTGCGCCTTCATGCGCTCGCGGGCTTTTTCATTGCCACGAACAAAATCGCTCAGCTCGATTCCCGCTTCGCGCAGAGCCTGCTCGCTGGCAAGCACGGCGCCCTTGATGTTCACCGTTAACACGCGATCCGGCTGGATAAACGCAATGGCATCCTGGCAATCCTGCTCGTCGGCCTGTACGCCAAACGGCAAGCGCACGGCGATAAACTGATAGCTGTCGTCGCCGCTTTCTTCACGCAGTTCGCTGATAGCTAGCTGGCAGAGTTTGCCCGCCAGAGTGGAGTCCTGGCCGCCGCTTATCCCCAGCACCAGAGATTTAATAAACGGGTAGGTTTTAAGGTACGTTTTCAGAAAATCAACGCTGACGCGGATCTCTTCGCTGGCGTCGATTTGTGGCTTGACGCCCAGTGCCTGAATAATTTCTTGTTGCAGAGCCATTTAACCCCTCCAATAAGCTGTACCCGCAAAGCGCAGGCCGCAAAATTTAACTGCCCTAAAACTTACCCTGTTGCGCTGAAAACGACAAGGCTCAAAGGCTTACCCGGCCTGCAGACGGCGAGTTTTCCTGCAAACCAGACAGGATCCTTATGAATACTCTTATTGTCCGAATTTTCACGCATTAAGGGTAACGAGTTGAAAAATGTTCTTTTATATTCCAGGCTTATCTAACACGCAGGATCAATACATTCATTGATGAGGATAATTATGAATAATAAATTTGCAGGATTTTTAGGCGCGGCAGCGGTAATGACTATGCTGGCAGGGTGTACCGCTTACGATCGCACCAAAGATCTGGTGACTGAGCCGGTGGTGAAAGATGTGAAAAAAGGCATGACCCGTGCCCAGGTACAGCAGATTGCGGGTAAACCGTCTTCCGAAATCACCATGATCCACGCCAAAGGGACCTGCCTGACCTATATTCTGGGCCAGCGTAACGGTAAAGCTGAAACGTATTTTGTCGCGCTGGATGACACCGGTCGCGTGATGAATTCGGGCTACCAGACCTGCGCTGAATACGACACCGATCCGCAGGCACCTAAAGCCTAAGCTAGCACGCCGTAATGGACCCGGCTGCAGTCTCTGCGCCGGGCTTTTTTTTGCCTTACGGGCGGAGACAGAGAAGAGGGGGCGACGAGGAAGGGTGAGATCCGCTATCATGGTGAGGTTGTTCACTAATTCAGTTCCAATCCCGTTGCCTATGAAACCACTGCGCCAACCGAATACACGCCCAATCATTACCTACACGCCCCGCGTGGAGCCAGCTCCGCCTTCTCATGCGTGGCGAGTAGACGGGTTTAAAGATGTCTATCTGCTGCGCGGGCAGTATGTAGCGTTTGTTTTACTGGGTGATGCCTTCCGCCAGTCGCCGCCGTTTACTTTGCCCGAGTCGGCACAGCGCTGGGCGAAGCAGGTTCGACAGGAAAACGAAGTATAAAAAAAGGCCGCTATCACCAGCGGCCTTTTGTTTTTCAGTTCAGATTAACGGTGGGCTAATTCCACTTCATCGTCGCTGTTCAGAATCTCTTTGTCGGTCTGCTTCATCAACTGGCTGGTAATGGTCCCGGCGGTCATCGACCCGCTAACGTTCAGGGCGGTACGGCCCATATCAATCAGCGGTTCAACGGAAATCAGCAGCGCGACCAGCGTGACCGGCAGCCCCATCGCGGGCAGCACAATCAGCGCGGCGAAGGTTGCACCACCGCCCACGCCGGCTACGCCTGCGGAGCTAACGGTCACAATCCCTACCAGCGTCGCAATCCAGACAGGATCCAGCGGGTTAATCCCTACGGTCGGAGCCACCATCACGGCAAGCATCGCCGGGTAAAGGCCTGCGCAGCCGTTCTGGCCGATGGTTGCGCCGAAGGAGGCAGAGAAGCTGGCGATAGATTCTGGTACGCCGAGACGGCGGGTTTGCGCTTCCACGTTCAGTGGAATACTCGCTGCGCTGGAGCGGCTGGTGAACGCGAATGTCAGCACCGGCCAGACTTTGCGGAAGTATTTCACCGGGCTAACGCCGTTGAAAGCCAGCAGTACGGCGTGAACGCCAAACATAATTGCCAGGCCAAGGTAAGACGCCACCACGAAGCTGCCCAGCTTGATGATGTCCTGCAGGTTCGAGCCCGCCACTACTTTGGTCATTAGCGCCAGCACGCCGTATGGCGTCAGCTGCATGACCAGGCGAACCAGCTTCATGACCCAGCTTTGCAGGGTGTCGATAGCCACCAGTACGCGCTCACCTTTAGGGGCATCATCTTTCAGCAGCTTCAGCGCTGCGATGCCCAGGAAGGCGGCAAAAATCACCACGCTGATGATAGACGTCGGGTTGGCACCGGTCAGGTCAGCAAACGGGTTTTTCGGCACGAAGGAGAGAATCAGCTGCGGGACGGTCAGGTCAGCCACTTTACCAATGTAGTTGGATTGAATCGCCGCCAGACGAGCGTTTTCTGCATTGCCCTGCACCAGGCCTTCAGCGGTCAGGCCAAAAAGATTGGTGACCAGCACCCCGACCAGCGCGGCAATCAGCGTGGTAAACAGCAGTGTACCGATAGACAGAACGCTGATTTTCCCCAGCGAAGATGCATTATGCAGTTTGGCGACGGCACTCAGAATTGAGGCGAAGACCAGCGGCATAACAATCATCTGCAGCAGCTGCACATAGCCGTTACCGACAACATTAAACCACTGAATGGAATCTTTCAGCACCGCGCTGTCGGAACCATAAATGGTGTGCAACGCCAGGCCAAAGATCACGCCCAGTACCAGACCTGCCAGCACTTTTTTGGCAAGGCTCCATTGCTTGTGGCGAGTTTGCGCCAGCAGCAATAGCAATACAACGAACACCACAATGTTCGCGACCAGTGGAAAATTCATCCCCGTATCTCCTGATTTATTGTCACGCGGCCGCGCAGGGGCGACCGTTATGTTGCAAAGCGTAACAGATGGCAGGGCGTTGGCTTATATTCAAAAGGAATTGATTATTACCAAATGAATGATATTGGCTGTTTAACGCTCAGACTGGTGAGTTATAAAGCTATTAAAGGTGGTTTGCAGCGAATTTATCATCTGCGAAGACCAGCGTACTGCACCGTTTTCGGGCAGGCCCTGGGGCATCCAAACCGCAAAACCAAACAGCGCCATGCACAGGGCGCGCTCAAGCTGATTGCCTTTTTGTGGGCGAACGATGGGGAAACGGAAACGCCAGCGGCACGGCCACAATAGCGGCACCCCGGCAGGCGTTAGCATGTCGGCAAGGATATGGCTGAGGTAACCCAGTACCATGCCCTGCAGCGCATCGGCCGGAATGACCCAGCTTTCCGGTACCTTGAGGTAAAACAGTGCCAGCCCGGCGAACACCACAAACAGGCTATGGGTAAACCCCCGGTGGCCGCACATTCGCGCCACCGGTTTTGAGATCCAGCTTAGCCGCTGGCCCAGAAAGGATTTTGGGTGGTCAATATCCGGCAACAGGCAGGTCAGAATCGCGGACGGCACAATATGCCACCAGTCACCCTGGGCGAGGACGGGCGTCAGTTCGGCGTTTTTGGCAAAAACTGCGCAGGCAATAGAAAAGAGCAGGTGGCCTTCCGCCGTCATGATACAACCTGAATGAAGAAACTGTCGATTCATCCAGTATAGGGTTTTTGTACAGTATTCGGAAGAGGTGACGGTGTAACATTTTGTCAGGAAGATGGGCGGCCTGAGCCGCCCGACAGGTTTAGCCTTTCAGGCTTGTTTCCGTTAACTGAACCAGAGAAGGAAGTTTGACGTCCGCCAGGCACCAGCGTGGGTCCGCAAAGTTTTCCTCGGCAGGCACCACAATGGAGCGCATCCTCGCCGCTTTAGTGGCGATCATACCGTTGACGGAGTCTTCGAGCGTCACGCAGGAGAGCGGATCGATCCCCAGCTTCGCGGCCGCATCGAGATACACTTGTGGATGCGGCTTGCTGTAAGGCAGATGTTCGGCGGAGGCAATAGCGTCGAAGTCCTGACGCAGGTCGAACATTTCAAGCACCTTTTCCAGCATGTGCAGCGGAGACGCAGAAGCCAGGCCAACCTTCAGGCCCAGCGTTTTGCAAAGCTTCACCGCTTCAATAACGCCAGGCAGCAGCGGGCGCTGTTCCTCAACCAACGCAATAGCACGTTCGATAACGCGCGCGGTCACTTCCTCACGGGATGGTCCGGTCCACGGCTGGCGTGAATACCAAAGTTCAACCACCAGGTCGATGCGTAATCCCAGCGTGTCGGGCAGTTCGTGACGACGCGTAATATCGACGCCGATGCTCTCCAGCACGTCCAGCTCCGCACGATCCCAAAGCGGTTCGGAATCTATCAGCAGCCCATCCATATCAAAAATTGCTGCGAGGATTTGGCGCGTTTCGGCCATAAAATGACTCCTTTCTGTTCGTCAAAATAAAATGTTTGTGTATCTTTAGCCGGAAACAAAGCTCGAAGCTACCGCTTTTGCGAATTTAGCCCGCAAAGCTCAGGCGAAATAGCGCCACACAGGGTAGACTTTGAGCGTATAACGTTACGTCCTAATAAAGGGGAGTACATGACGTATCAACAAGCTGGACGCATTGCGATTTTAAAGCGCGTGGCGGGCTGGATTATTTTTATCCCGGCGCTTCTGTCGACGGTAATTTCCATCCTGAAATTTATGTATCAGCACAGCGAAAAACAGCCGGGCATTGACGCCGTAATGATGGATTTCGCTCACGTGATGATTGAGATGATGCGGTTCAATACGCCGTTCCTGAATCTCTTCTGGTACAACTCGCCGCTGCCGGATTTTAACGGCCAGGTGAACGTCTTCTTCTGGCTAATATTTGCGCTGATTTTTATCGGTCTGGCGCTGCAGGACTCCGGGGCCCGCATGAGCCGTCAGGCAAAATTCCTGCGCGAGGGCGTGCAGGATCAGCTGATTCTTGAACAGGCCAAAGGGCCGGAGGGACTCAGCAAAGCGCAGCTCGATGCAAAAGTGGTTGTGCCACATCACACGATCTTACTGCAGATTTTTCCGCTTTATGTCCTGCCGGTGATTGTCATCGTAGTGGGCTATTTCTTCTTCAAGCTGCTCGGCTTTTTATAAAATAACGGGCCACGCCGTTCAGGCGCGGCCTGCTTTTTACGCCGCTAATACTTTCTCCAGCGCTTTTTGCGCCGTCACCAGGTGCTGCCCGCCGAACAGAATCGCCCGGTTAAGCAGGGTATAAAGTTGGTAAATGGGCTGGCGGTCGAGGAAGCCCGCCGGAAGAGGAGAGACGGACTGATAGCCGTCGTAAATTTGCGGCGGCTGGTCGTTGTGCAGCGGCAGCATGGCCAGGTCGCATTCCCGGTCACCCCAATAGCAGGCGGGGTCGTAAATAAAGGGCCCGTCAGGCCCGAGGGCGCAGTTGCCCGACCAGAGATCGCCATGCAACAGGGAAGGCTGAGGCTGATGCGAGGCCAGCGCCTGCTGGACAAAATCAACGATCAAATCAATATCGCCATAGTCGATGCCTTTTTCCGCCGCCATTTCCAACTGCCAGCCAATGCGCTGCTCGGCAAAGAAGGTCGACCAGCGTCGCTGCCAGGCGTTGGGCTGCGGGGTGGTGGAGAGATCGTTGTCGAAGTCCAGACCGAACTGCGGCTGGTCGCTCCATTGATGAAGCCGGGCCAACTGCTGACCGAGGAGAAACGCGTTATGGGCATCGAGGGGTTTAGAAGGCAGATACTCCAGCAGCAAGAAGCTGTAATCCCTGTCGCTGCCGAGCGCCCAGACCTTGGGTACTCTGACGGTTTTACTGCGCGACAGGAGCTCTAGCTGATCGGCTTCTGCCGTGAAGATGGGCAGCATTTCGCGTTCGTCACACTTGACGAAAATCTCGTGGCCCGCATAACGAATATGCCATGCCGCGTGAATTTCGCCGCCGGGTAGCTCAGTGCGCTGTTCAATCTCTGCTTCGCCTAACTGCTCGCTTAACAAATGACGGATGGCTTGCCACATGACTTTTCTCCCCAGGTTGGCTGGTAGACACTGCAATCAATAGCTTATCGCCGTTTGCCGGGCAAAAACACGCGCTGACGCACAACCCCGGCCAGTACTTACTTTTGTTTCTGCCAGGCTTCCCAGCGGGTAACGACGACGTCAGGCTCCGTGCCAAGCGCTACGCTTCCCAGCCCTCTGGCCAACGCTGCAACTTCTTGTTCATCAAGCGGACTGATTAGCCCGAAGCTGCCCGGGCCAAGTTCGTGAATTTTGCCTTGATCATCGGTGAGCGTGAGGGTAAAACCGCCGCGCGTGAGCTGGTTGTTCAGCTCGTTGATGTCGGCCAGGCTTTGCTCTTCAAATTGCACCGTTATCAGATAGCGTTCAACTTCGCTCATAGTCACCCCGTTGTTATCCTGAAGGTTTTAGCATAGTTCATGCTGCCGGAATGGCGATATTCTCGCCCGGCGGCAGCCCATTTATTCTGCAACGAAACGTTAGCCTCGTAGCCAGGCGTAGATCTTCTGCGTATTTTCCAGCGAGCAGAGGCGGGTGCCTTTGTTCAGCGTAGCGGCACTGCCGGCAGCCACGCCATAGCGAACGATATCCAGCAGAGGCGCGTTTTCCGCAAGCTTGATCGTCATGGCGCCAACCATACTGTCTCCGGCGCCGACGGTGCTTTGGCTTTTGACCGGCGGTGGCACAACGTGCACACACTCTTGTGTATCAACCGCCAGGGCTCCCTGGGCTCCCAGAGAAACCACGACGCGTTTTGCCTGGCCGCTGTCGACAAGGTGCTGCGCGGCGGCTCGCACATCGTCCGGCTGCGTAAGTTCGCGCTGAACTAAGGCGCTCAGCTCTTTTTGGTTTGGCTTCACCAGTTCGATGTTGCCTAACGCGAGTGTGGCTTTCAGTGCCTCTCCTGAGCTGTCCACAATACAGCGTATGCCTTTCTCCTGAGCCATTTTTACCAGACGGCAGAGCTTTTTGAGATCAACGCCCGGCGGCAGGCTCCCGCTGATCGCCAGAATATCGCCGGAATGAAGGGCAAGGGCTTTTTGTTCCAGGTGCAGGAATTCATCCTCCGTCAGGGCGGCTCCAGGCATAACGAATCGATATTGTTCGCCGGTAGATTCGGTATGTACGTGCAGGTTCTGGCGAGTCCAGTCTTTCGC
Organism: Gorgopas trochilus; assembly: GCA_018231245.1. NCBI lineage: Eukaryota > Metazoa > Arthropoda > Insecta > Lepidoptera > Hesperiidae > Gorgopas > Gorgopas trochilus. Next base: position 104,010 of record DWRP01000003.1, read on the forward strand.
TTCCACGGTGTCCACGGCGACATGCTCTTCAAGCAGCAGATCGCGAAGGTGCTGGCCAGTCGCGCCGCCAACCGGAAATATCGCCGTGGCGTGTCCCCCCAAATGGACAATGGCACGGGCAACGTTTATACCGCCGCCGCCGGGTTCAAAGATGGGCGAGGTGCAGCGAAGTTTCCCTTCAGGATAGATTTGCGCCGTGACGGTGGCGCTGTCGAGGGAAGGGGCGAGGGTGAGTGTAAAAATAGCGGTCATGTCTCCTCCTTTTTTAGCCATTGTCCTAAAGCGTAGCACCGAAGCGGGAAGTGAAATGTTAATTAAAATCATGATTTATCGAATGATTATCCAAAAACCATAACCTTCGTATCCTTATGAAAATAAAGATATTTTAAGAGCTCTCTTATACAAAAAATGAAACAAGAATCCATTGCTATGTTATTGCGGAGTTTTTATAATTTGTAACCTTTCCGGGGCGGCTTCGATTTGATCCCGAGGAAAGATTCCGGAACCTTAATGGTTTCTTTTTTGTGTTGTACGGATTAATAAATGAAGCTTTTAAAGACAGTGCCGGTTGCGCTTTTACTCACCGGTGGAGCGTTCTTTAGCCATTTCGCAGTGGCAGATGACTCAGTATTTACTGTCATGGATGACCCGACTACCGCGAAGAAACCCTTCGAAGGTAATCTGAATGCAGGCTATCTTGCGCAGGCAGGCAATACCAAAAGTTCCAACTTGACTGCAAACACCAATATGACCTGGTACAATACGGCTACCGCCTGGTCAATTTGGGGTACCGCCAGCAACACCTCTTCCAACGATGTACGCTCTTCCGAGAAATACTCAGCGGGTGGGCGTGGTCGTTACAACATGACTGACTATGACTATCTCTTTGGTCAGGCCAGCTGGTTGACTGACCGGTACAACGGCTATCATGCGCGCGATGTCTTCACTGCGGGTTATGGTCGCCAGTTGCTGAACGGTCCAGTTCACAGTCTGCGTGTGGAATTCGGTCCAGGTGTGCGTTACGACGAATTTACCGATGGTAAAAACGAGACTCAGGCGCTGGGCTATGCGTCTGCGACTTACAACTGGCAGCTGACCGACAACGCTAAGTTTATTCAGGGCGTGTCCGTACTGGGCAGTGACGACACCACGGTGAACTCCGAAACGGCGCTGGATGTGGCTATCAGTGAGCACTTTGGCCTGAAAGTAGGCTATAACGTGACCTGGAACTCCGATCCGCCGTCTACTGCACCAAACCATACCGACAGACGTACGCAAATTACGCTCGGGTATAAGATGTAAGATTAAGAAGCCGGACAATATCCGGCTTTGTTTTTTCCTCGTGCGCCCACTCTTCGTTTTTTCCTATCCTTTTGAGAACCAAAACCACCTGGCAAAACGCATCGCGCCCTGAGAATAATCGTGCATGACTATCTATCGCGTACGAGTGGGGTTTCATAACCCTTCAGCCCTGACCTTCAGGCAGCTTGATGAAATTCTGGAGCCGCAGCGATTCTGGCGCACTGAGTCCGGCGGTGGGACTTTTCGCTATTTTATGGAATACGAATATGAGTCGGAACTGAGAGACCTTTGTGCGGTGTGCGACCTGGCTTACTCCCAGGCTTGTAAGGTAAAAAAATGCCCGCTGGTGCTGGTGGAAGAGAAAGACAAAGCGGCATAACGCGCCTTGAAAAGGGTGGGCGACGGCCCTATTTATCAAGCTCCTTCACGGCAACAAGGGATGTATTCCCCTTCCTGTTAGTGTTACCATCTGCGATTCAGGTGAGATGGCAGTGATGCCATTTTCATTTGTACACCAGACTGCGTACCAATTCGGCGATTGTTGGTCAAATGGTTACGCAACGAGTTGTTCTAAATCCAATTTCTCTACTGTATGTGATCTTTCGTGCGGGTCACCACTGCAGATAAGGACTTAACATGCCTGTTATTACTCTTCCTGATGGCAGCCAACGCCATTACGACAAACCCGTTAGCCCAATGGACGTTGCGCTGGACATCGGTCCAGGTCTTGCCAAAGCGTGTATCGCTGGCCGCGTAGACGGTGAACTGGTTGATGCTTCCGATATTATCGAAAACGACGCGAAGCTCGCCATTATCACCGCTAAAGACGAAGCGGGTCTGGAAATTCTTCGCCACTCTTGTGCTCACCTGCTCGGTCATGCCATCAAGCAGCTGTGGCCGCACACTAAAATGGCGATCGGCCCGGTTATCGACAACGGTTTCTACTACGACGTTGATCTGGACCACACCCTGACGCAGGAAGATCTTGAGCTGCTCGAGAAGCGTATGCACGAGCTGGCCGAGAAAGATTACGACGTTATCAAGAAAAAGGTGAGCTGGCAGGAAGCGCGTGAGACTTTCGTCAACCGCGGCGAAAACTACAAAGTTGCCATTCTTGATGAAAACATCAGCCATGATGACAAACCAGGTTTGTATCATCATGAAGAATACGTGGATATGTGCCGCGGGCCACATGTGCCAAACATGCGTTTCTGCCATCACTTCAAGCTGCAGAAAACCTCCGGCGCATACTGGCGCGGTGACAGCAACAACAAGATGCTGCAGCGTATCTACGGCACTGCCTGGGCGGACAAAAAGCAGCTGAATGCTTATCTGCAGCGTCTGGAAGAAGCATCCAAGCGCGATCACCGCAAAATCGGCAAGCAGCTTGACCTGTACCATATGCAGGAAGAAGCGCCGGGTATGGTGTTCTGGCATAACGACGGCTGGACGATTTTCCGCGAGCTGGAAGTGTTCGTCCGTTCCAAGCTGAAAGAGTACCAGTACCAGGAAGTAAAAGGTCCGTTCATGATGGACCGCGTCCTGTGGGAAAAAACGGGCCACTGGGACAACTACAAAGACGCGATGTTCACCACCTCTTCCGAGAACCGTGAATACTGCATCAAACCTATGAACTGCCCGGGCCACGTGCAGATCTTCAACCAGGGCCTGAAGTCCTACCGCGACCTGCCGCTGCGTATGGCGGAATTTGGTAGCTGCCACCGCAATGAGCCTTCGGGCGCGCTGCATGGCCTGATGCGTGTACGCGGCTTTACTCAGGACGACGCCCACATCTTCTGTACTGAAGAGCAGGTTCGCGATGAAGTAAACAGCTGTATCCGCATGGTCTACGACATGTACAGCACCTTCGGTTTCGAGAAAATCGTGGTGAAACTGTCTACCCGTCCGGAAAAACGCATCGGCAGTGACGAAATGTGGGATCGCGCGGAAGCGGATCTGGCTGTTGCATTGCAGGAAAACAATATCCCGTTTGACTATCAGCCGGGTGAAGGTGCATTCTACGGCCCGAAAATTGAGTTCACGCTGTATGACTGCCTGGATCGTGCCTGGCAGTGTGGTACCGTTCAGCTTGACTTCTCCCTGCCAACCCGCTTGAACGCCTCCTATATTGGCGAAAATAACGAGCGTTTGGTGCCGGTAATGATTCACCGCGCCATTTTAGGTTCAATGGAACGCTTTATCGGTATTCTGACCGAAGAGTTTGCTGGTTTCTTCCCAACCTGGCTTGCTCCGGTGCAGGCGGTGGTGATGAATATCACCGACGGCCAGGCAGAATACGTTAACGAATTGACTCGTAAACTCCAAAATGCGGGTATTCGCGTAAAAGCAGACTTGAGAAATGAGAAGATAGGCTTTAAAATCCGTGAACACACGTTACGTCGTGTCCCTTATATGCTGGTTTGTGGCGATAAAGAGGTCGAAGCAGGCAAAGTTGCCGTTCGTACCCGCCGCGGCAAAGACCTGGGGAGCATGGACGTCAACGAATTGATTGAAAAGCTGCAGCAAGAAATTCGCAGCCGCAATCTTCATCAACTGGAGGAATAAAGTATTAAAGGCGGAAAAAGAGTTCAACCGGCGCGTCCTAATCGCATTAACAGAGAGATTCGTGCCACTGAGGTTCGTCTGACCGGTATTGATGGCGAGCAGATTGGTATTGTCAGTCTGAATGAAGCTTTAGAAAAAGCCGAAGAGGCTGGGGTTGATTTAGTAGAAATCAGTCCAAACGCCGAGCCGCCTGTTTGCCGCATCATGGACTACGGCAAGTTCCTCTACGAGAAAAGCAAATCTTCTAAGGAACAGAAGAAGAAGCAAAAAGTTATTCAGGTTAAGGAAATTAAATTCCGACCTGGTACCGATGATGGCGACTATCAGGTAAAACTCCGCAGCCTGGTTCGCTTTCTGGAAGACGGAGACAAAGCCAAAATCACCCTGCGTTTCCGTGGGCGTGAAATGGCACACCAACAGATTGGTATGGAAGTGCTTAACCGCGTCCGTGACGATCTGAGTGAACTGGCAGTGGTCGAATCCTTCCCAACGAAGATCGAAGGCCGCCAGATGATCATGGTGCTTGCTCCGAAGAAGAAACAGTAAGGCCATCAAGTAACAGACCGCGGGGCTTAGGCCTCGCGGGTTTTGTTCGCCTACTGGTTCGTTTTATTAACAATGCGAAGTGGAAATTGAAATGCCAAAGATCAAAACAGTACGCGGCGCCGCTAAGCGCTTCAAAAAGACTGCTTCTGGCGGTTTTAAGCGTAAGCACGCTAACCTGCGTCACATTCTGACTAAAAAGTCTACCAAACGTAAACGTCATCTGCGTCCGAAAGGCATGGTCTCCAAAGGGGATCTGGGCCTGGTTGTCGCTTGCCTGCCGTACGCATAAGTAAACTTTTTTTAATTAATTCAGAATAGAAACAGGAGAGCTAAATGGCTCGCGTAAAACGTGGTGTAATCGCACGTGCTCGTCACAAAAAAATCCTCAAACAAGCTAAAGGCTACTACGGTGCGCGTTCTCGCGTATACCGCGTTGCCTTCCAGGCTGTTATCAAAGCTGGTCAGTACGCTTACCGCGACCGTCGTCAACGTAAACGTCAGTTCCGCCAGCTGTGGATTGCACGTATCAACGCTGCAGCTCGTCAGAACGGTATCTCTTACAGCAAATTCATCAACGGCCTGAAAAAAGCCTCTGTTGAAATCGACCGTAAGATCCTGGCTGACATCGCCGTATTCGACAAAGTGGCATTCACTGCCCTGGTTGAGAAAGCGAAAGCAGCTCTGGCATAAGCCAGTTATAAGAGGGAGCTTGCTCCCTCTTTTAATTTATCCCCGCCATACTTCAATCTGTAGCTGCGTTAACTGCACTTGCTGACCCCAGTCACTTACTTAAGTAAGCTCCCGGGATAATCGAGCTTGTTGCCTTACTACAAATCGAATTATTCGGGCATAACACAATCAATTTATTGACTTTCAACGCCGTAGCTCGTTCAATAGCCAAAGCGAAATTTGTCAAAACAAGGTAACTGCAAGCATGAATGCTGCTATTTTCCGCTTCTTTTTTTACTTTAGCGCCTGATTCAGGGGGCTTTGCGCGTAAGAAAAGAAACGAAAAACAGCGCCGAAAGCCTCCTGTACGGAGGCTTTTTTTTTGCGTTTCGTTTTCGAATCAGACCAACTACCCCGGCAGTTTGCCGGCATAAGAGGAATACCATGCCACATCTCGCAGAGCTGGTTGCCAGTGCCAAAGCAGCCATAAACGATGCCCAGGATGTTGCCGCGTTAGATAATGTACGCGTCGAATATTTGGGGAAGAAGGGGCATCTGACCCTTCAAATGACCACCCTGCGTGAACTGCCACCGGAAGAACGTCCGGCTGCGGGCGCGGTGATTAACGAAGCTAAAGAGCAGGTTCAGGAAGCCCTGAACGCCCGCAAAGCTGCACTCGAAAGCGCCGCACTGAACGAACGTCTGGCTGCAGAAACGATTGACGTTTCTCTGCCTGGTCGTCGGATTGAAAACGGTGGCCTGCACCCGGTAACCCGTACCATCGATCGTATCGAAAGCTTCTTCGGCGAGCTGGGGTTCACCGTAGCAACTGGCCCTGAAATCGAAGATGACTACCACAACTTCGATGCGCTGAATATTCCAGGGCACCATCCGGCGCGCGCGGACCACGATACTTTCTGGTTTGACGCGACCCGTCTGCTGCGTACCCAGACTTCTGGTGTGCAGATCCGCACCATGAAAGACAAGCAGCCGCCAATTCGTATTATTGCCCCGGGCCGCGTCTACCGTAACGACTACGATCAGACCCACACCCCGATGTTCCACCAGATGGAAGGCCTGATCGTTGACACCAACATTAACTTCACCAACCTGAAGGGAACGCTGCACGATTTCCTGAATAACTTCTTTGAAGAAGATCTGCAGATTCGCTTCCGTCCGTCCTACTTCCCGTTCACCGAGCCGTCCGCTGAAGTGGACGTGATGGGTAAAAACGGCAAGTGGCTGGAAGTACTGGGCTGCGGCATGGTGCACCCGAACGTGCTGCGTAACGTAGGTATCGATCCGGAAGTTTACTCCGGCTTCGCCTTCGGTATGGGCATGGAGCGTCTGACCATGCTGCGCTATGGCGTGACCGATCTGCGTGCATTCTTCGAAAATGATTTACGTTTCCTCAAACAGTTCAAATAAAGGCGGGATATCCAATGAAATTCAGTGAACTCTGGTTACGCGAATGGGTAAACCCAGCCAACAGCAGTGACGAACTTTCCAGCCAGATAACTATGGCCGGGCTTGAAGTTGACGGTGTCGATGCCGTAGCAGGGGCTTTTCACGGCGTAGTGGTCGGGGAAGTGGTCGAGTGCGGTCAGCATCCAAACGCCGACAAACTGCGCGTAACAAAAATTAACGTCGGTGGCGATCGCCTGCTGGATATCGTCTGCGGCGCACCAAACTGCCGTCAGGGTCTGAAAGTTGCCGTGGCGACTGTTGGCGCCGTGCTGCCGGGCGATTTCAAGATCAAAGCGGCCAAACTGCGCGGTGAACCGTCCGAAGGGATGCTGTGCTCCTTCTCCGAGCTGGGTATTTCCGACGATCATAATGGCATTATCGAGCTGCCAGCGGACGCGCCAATCGGCACTGACATCCGCGAATACCTTAAGCTGGACGACAACACCATTGAAATCAGCGTCACGCCAAACCGTGCCGACTGCCTCGGTATTATCGGCGTAGCTCGCGACGTGGCGGTGGTGAACAAGCTGCCTCTGGTTGAGCCAGAAATTACCGCTGTTGCTGCGACTATCAATGACACGCTGCCTATTCGCGTAGACGCCGCAGAAGCTTGCCCACGTTACCTGGGCCGCGTTGTGAAAGGCATCAACGTTAAGGCACCCACGCCGCTGTGGATGAAAGAGAAGCTGCGTCGCTGCGGTATTCGTTCCATTGATGCGGTGGTTGACGTGACCAACTATGTGCTGCTGGAGCTTGGTCAGCCGATGCACGCCTTCGACCTGAACCGTATTGAAGGCGGGATCGTGGTGCGTATGGCGGAAGAGGGCGAAACCCTGGTCCTGCTGGACGGCAGCGAAGCGAAGCTCAATGCCGACACCCTGGTTATTGCCGATCGCAATAAAGCGCTGGCCATGGGCGGTATCTTCGGCGGCGAGCATTCAGGCGTAAACGACGAAACCCAGAACGTACTGCTGGAATGTGCCTTCTTCAGCCCGCTGTCTATCACCGGTCGTGCGCGCCGCCATGGTCTGCATACCGATGCTTCCCACCGCTATGAGCGCGGCGTCGATCCTGCGCTGCAGTATAAAGCGATGGCGCGAGCGACTCGCCTGCTGGTAGATATCTGTGGCGGTGAAGCTGGCCCAGTTATCGATGTCACAAGCGAAGCGCACCTGCCTAAGCGCGCTACGATCACGCTCCGTCGCAGCAAACTGGACCGTCTGATTGGTCACCACATCGAAGATGCTCAGGTTAGCGACATTCTGCGTCGTCTGGGCTGCGAAGTGACCGAAGGTCAGGCGCAGTGGACTGCCGTGGCGCCGAGCTGGCGTTTCGATATGGAAATTGAAGAAGACCTGGTGGAAGAAGTGGCCCGCGTTTACGGCTACAACAGTATTCCAAACAGCCCGGTACAGGCAGGTCTGGTGATGGGCACCCATCGCGAAGCCGACCTTTCTCTGAAGCGTGTGAAAACCATGCTGGTGGACAAAGGTTACCAGGAAGTCATTACCTACAGCTTCGTCGACCCGAAAATTCAGCAGCTTTTGCACCCTGGCGAAGAAAATCTGATTCTTCCTAATCCGATCTCTACCGACATGTCCGCTATGCGGCTGTCGCTGTGGAGTGGCCTGCTGACAACCGTGGTTTATAACCAGAATCGCCAGCAAAGCCGCGTGCGTATTTTCGAGTCCGGCCTGCGCTTTGTGCCTGATACTCAGGCAGACCTTGGGATTCGTCAGGATCTTATGCTGGCGGGGGCTATCTGCGGCAACCGCTATGAAGAACACTGGGATCTGGCGCGTAACACCGTTGACTTCTATGATCTGAAAGGCGATCTGGAGTCCGTTCTGGCCCTGACCGGTAAACTTTCAGACATCGAATTCAGAGCGCAAGCAAATCCGGCCTTGCATCCTGGGCAAAGTGCTGCCATTTATTTAGCAGGTGAATGCATTGGTTTCATTGGTGTTGTTCACCCGGAACTGGAGCGTAAACTGGACCTTAACGGCCGCACGGTGGTGTTTGAGGTGCTGTGGAGCAAGCTCGCAGACCGCGTGGTGCCTGAGGCGCAGGACGTTTCCCGCTTCCCGGCAAACCGCCGCGATATCGCTGTTGTGGTGGCTGAAAACGTCCCGGCAGCAGATGTTTTGGCCGAGTGTAAGAAAGTTGGCGCAAATCAGGTAGTTGGCGTAAACTTATTTGACGTGTACCGTGGCAAGGGCGTAGCCGATGGCTACAAGAGCCTGGCCATAAGCCTTATCCTTCAGGATACGGGCCGTACACTCGAAGAAGAGGAGATGGCCGCTACCGTTGCAAAATGTGTAGAGGCATTAAAAGAGCGATTCCAGGCATCATTGAGGGATTGAACGTATGGCGCTTACAAAAGCTGAAATGTCAGAATATCTGTTTGATAAGCTTGGGCTTAGCAAACGAGATGCCAAAGAGCTGGTAGAGCTGTTTTTCGAAGAGATCCGTCGCGCTCTGGAAAACGGTGAGCAGGTTAAACTCTCGGGCTTTGGTAATTTTGACTTACGCGATAAAAACCAACGTCCCGGGCGCAACCCGAAGACCGGTGAAGATATTCCCATTACGGCGCGCCGTGTGGTGACCTTCCGACCTGGTCAGAAGCTAAAAAGTCGGGTTGAAAACGCGTCGCCAAAAGACGAGTAACCTGAGTTAACAAAAAAGGCCGCATTCGCGGCCTTTTTCTTTTGCTTTTAAGTCCTATTGCTTAACGACATGTGCTTGACAAACATTTCTGCCAAATGGTTGTATTGTACAACCATATTTCAACGGTATCGATCATGTCTGACAGCACCCTAATCGAATCTATACGCGCCTCATCGCGCCAGGTTGTACGCGAGCTTGGTTTTCTCAACTCAACGCTTGCCGCCACGAACTACTCTGCTTCTGCGGTTCATGCTTTGCTGGAAATTGATTCCCGGGAGAACGTCACTGCGGCCGACCTGGTCCAGATTCTTGGTCTGGAGAAGTCGAGCGTCAGCCGAATGATAGGCAAACTGCGCAAGGCGGGAGAGCTGTTCGAGAGCGTTTCAGACGAAGACGCCAGAGCCAGGCGACTCCGTTTGACCGCCCAGGGTAAACAAACGGTCAGGGAAATCCACAGATACGGCAGAATGCGGGTAGAGAAGGCTCTGGCGCACCTGAATGCTCCGGCGCAGCAATCAGTCGCTGCTGGCCTGTCTAACTATGCTCAGGCGCTGAAAGCCTGTCGTGGTGAGTTGACGGGCGACGAGGGAAGAAAAAACTTCGAGATAATGACGGGATACCAGCCGGGCGTAATTGGCCGCGTGGCGGAAATGCACGCTAACTATTACTCAAAGCGCTATAACTTCGGCTATTTTTTTGAAGGGAAAGTCGCCGCCGGGCTGGCGGAGTTTTCAGGGCGGCTGGATCGCCCGTGTAACCGCATCTGGGTGGTGCTCCACAACGGCAAAATAGTGGGCTCTGTATCCATCGATGGTGAGGATCTGGGCAATCACGAAGCCCATTTACGCTGGTTTATTCTCGACGATGAGTGCCGTGGCAGCGGTATCGGGAGAGTGCTTTTACGTGAGGCCATGCGCTTTTGCGATGAGTATGGGTTTTCCGCCGTGCAGCTGTGGACTTTTAGCGGACTGAATGCCGCTCGCCATCTTTATGAGTCGATGGGATTCAAGCTAACCAGGGAATGGCAGGGCGAGCAGTGGGGAAGCTCAATGCTGGAGCAGCAGTTCACTCGTAAACGGCCAGTAGAAAAGTAATTTGGGACAGATGCGGTATTAAGGCCTTTTCTTTGCTTGTTCTCTTCGGCGAACTCCCCGTAAAATCAGGCGCATAAACGGGGCAGGGGGAGCCTTTACGGAATGCTGAATTTTGTAACCAGACAACGCAGGTTTGAGCGACGCTGGCTAGTTGCCCTGGTCTTTGCCACGGCGACGATGCTGGCCTTGAGCCTGTGCGCCGGGGATGTCTGGTTTTCCCCTCTTTCCTGGTGGAATGATGAGGCCCGGCTCTTTATCTGGCAAATCCGCCTGCCGCGAACGTTGGCCGTCCTGCTGGTGGGGGCGGCTCTGGCCGTGACCGGCACGATTATGCAGTCGCTGTTTGAAAATCCGCTGGCCGAACCCGGTTTACTTGGCGTCTCCAACGGCGCCGGCGTTGCGCTGGTTGTTGCCCTGTTGCTCGGGCAGGGGATGCTGCCGGGCTGGGTGCTGGGGCTGTGCGCCATTCTCGGTGCCTTAGCGATCACTTTTATTCTGTTACGTTTTTCCCGTCGTCATCTCTCCACCAGTCGTCTATTACTTGCAGGTGTCGCCCTCGGCATTATTTGTAGTGCCCTGATGACCTGGGCGGTCTACTTTAGCTCAAGCCTCGACCTGCGCCAGCTGATGTACTGGATGATGGGCGGCTTTGGCGGCGTGGACTGGCGTCAGGGCTGGCTGATGGTGACGCTGCTGCCGGTGGTGGTCTGGCTGTGCCGACAGCATGCGCCGCTCAACCTGATGGCGCTCGGTGAAAACTCAGCCCGGCAGTTGGGGCTTGCCGTCTGGCTGTGGCGCAATATTTTGGTTGTGGCTACCGGCTGGCTGGTTGGCGTCAGCGTGGCGCTTGCCGGCGCAATTGGATTTGTCGGTCTGGTGATCCCGCACATGCTGCGACTCGCGGGGTTAACCGATCATCGCGTTTTGCTGCCTGCCAGTGCGCTGGCTGGGGCCGCGATCTTAACCGGCGCGGATGTGGTGGCAAGGCTTGCGCTAAGTTCTGCCGAGCTGCCCATTGGCGTAGTCACCGCTACGCTCGGCGCGCCGGTGTTTATCTGGCTATTATTGAAAGCCGGACGTTAATTCGGCTCACAGAGGAAGAGGATGATATGCAAAGCAATGTTCTGAATACCGAAGTCACCACCATTGACGGCGAAAACACCACGCTGGAGAGCTGGCAGGGAAAAGTGCTGCTGGTGGTGAACGTCGCTTCCAGGTGCGGCCTGACGCCGCAGTATGAGCAACTGGAAAACCTGCAAAAAGACTTTGAAGCTCAGGGGTTCAGCGTGCTTGGTTTCCCATGTAATCAGTTCCTGGGGCAAGAGCCTGGCAGCAGCGAAGAAATTAAAACCTTCTGCAGCACTACCTACGGCGTGACGTTCCCGCTGTTTAGCAAAATCGATGTCAACGGCGAGCACCGACATCCGTTTTATCAGAAGCTGATTGATGCGCGCCCGGCAGCCGTTGCCCCGGAAGGCAGCGGCTTTCTGGAGCGAATGAGCAGCAAAGGGCGTGGTCCGCTTTACCCTGACGACATCCTGTGGAATTTCGAAAAATTCCTGATTGGCCGTGATGGCAAAGTGATTCAGCGTTTCTCTCCGGACATGACGCCAGAAGATCCTGTGGTGCTGGACGCCATTAAACAGGCGTTGGCTAAATAAGTTGTCCCTGCTGCAGCTGACAGGCGTCACCGTCGCGGGCCGGGTTGGGCCAATATCTGCGGCGGTGGAGCCCGGAGAACTTATCCATCTTGTCGGGCCGAACGGGGCAGGCAAGAGCACGCTGCTCACGCGAATGGCAGGGTTAAGCGCCGGGCAAGGCAGCCTTCTGTTTAACCAGCAGCCGCTTGACGACTGGTTGCCTGCCGGGCTATCCCGACATCGTGCCTGGCTAAGCCAGCAGCAGCTTCCTCCTTTTGCAATGCCCGTCTGGCATTACCTGCAGCTACATCAATCCTCGCCTGAGTCCGAAGCGGCAATGCTGCGTCTGGCGGCGTCGCTATGGCTCTCAGACAAACTGACCCGGTCGGTCAACCAGCTTTCCGGCGGTGAATGGCAGCGCGTTCGCCTTGCCGCCGTGCTGCTGCAGATTGATCCCTCGGCCAATCCCGAAGGGCAGCTCTTGCTGCTGGATGAGCCGATGAACAGCCTTGATGTCGCCCAGCAGGCCGCATTAGATCGCCTGTTGCTTACGTTTTGTGAGACGGGCATTGCGGTAGTGATGAGCAGCCATGATTTGAACCATAGCCTGCGTCATGCCCATAAAGTGTGGCTCTTGCATGAGGGAAAAATGATCGCTCAGGGGCCGAAGGATGAAGTGCTGACGCCGAAAAATTTAGCCGCAGCTTACCAAATGCCGTTCCGACTCTTGCGTATCGAAGGGCACAGTATGCTGATAAGCCCGTTATAACATCGTGGAAAGCTTGCAATAATTCCGGGCGACAGGCTAAATTACTGGAAACAGCAAGACCGGGAGTTGTCTGAAAATGCGTTTGTGGCTTATTGCAGTGGCATGCATAGTGTTGGTGGGGTGTAGTCATAATGCCCCTCATCCGAACGCCAGGCTTTCCGATTCCATCACCGTTATCGCTCAGCTAAACGATCAGCTCCGCAGCTGGCACGGCACGCCGTACACCTACGGTGGCATGAGTCGACGCGGCGTGGACTGTTCCGGCTTCGTGCTGATGACCTTCCGCGACAGGTTCGATCTGATGCTGCCGCGCATGACCAGCGAGCAGGCAGAAATCGGCACAAAAATCGATAAAGACGACCTGCTGCCTGGCGATCTGGTGTTCTTCAAAACCGGCTCGGGCGAAAGCGGCCTGCACGTCGGCATTTATGACACCGACAACACCTTTATTCACGCGTCTACCAGTCGCGGCGTTATGCGTTCCTCTCTGGACAACGTCTACTGGCGTAAAAAATTCTGGCAAGCCCGCCGCATATAGCCTTTCCTGTTTTTTCTTGACTGAAAATCGTGACCGTTCCCGCAAATCTGCGGGCAACGTCAACGGTATTGGCAATATCAGGTAATATCGGGATGCATTGTGCTTTTCCCGCTAAGGATTGTGTCATGGTCACCCTCGAAGATGTTGCTGCCCACGCCGGCGTCTCCCGCGCCACCGTATCCCGCGTGGTGAATGGCGACACTAAGGTTAAATCGCAAACCCGCGTTAAAGTGGAGGCCGCGATTGCTGAACTGGGCTATTCCCCCAATCCTGCAGCCAGAGCGCTGGCGTCCAGCCAGAGCCATTCCATTGGTCTGGTAACCACGTCATACACCGGGGGTTTCTTCGGGACGCTGATGGATACGGTGCAAAGTGAAGCTGAATCCCACGGCAAGCAACTGCTGGTGACGCAGGGGCGTGGCGTAGAAGAGAACGAGCGCAATGCCATTCAGCGACTCTACAATCTGCGCTGTGATGGCTTGATTCTCCATGTCCGTGCCATTGCGGACGAAACGCTGCTTCAACTGGCGGAACGAGGTAACCGGTTTATCATCCTCGACAGAGACGTGCCCGCATTAAGCCCGCGCTGCGTGGTCTTCGATCATCGTCTTGCCAGCCACATGGCCACCCGCTATTTGCTGGATGCCGGCCACCTGGCAATCGCCTGCCTGCATGGCCCGACCCAGCGCGCCTCCAGCCTCTTACGACGCCAGGGCTTTCTCGATGCCATGGAAGAGCAGGGCATTACCCCGGTGGCGGTGGTGGAAGGCGAGTACGATATGCCCAGCGGTTATCGGCAAACCTCGGCCTTGCTGGATGAATATAAAATCAGCGCCCTTTATTGCTGTAACGAAGAGATGGCCGTCGGGGCGATGCTGGCCATTACCGAGCGGGGCTTACGCATTCCTCTGGATATATCCCTTATTTGTTATGACAGTGGCGATCGTGCGGCATTTGTCCGCCCGGCGTTAACCAGCGTTTATTTCCCAATAGGCGACATGGCCCGCTTTGCCACGCGTAAATTACTGAATGAACATTGTGAGAATGAATCTTTTTTACCTTGCATCATTGCTCGTGATTCCGTTCGGAATTTACGTTAAAAACTGGCTATGTACGGATATCCAGGATAAGCTAAAAGTTATTAAAACATAAAGCTTAAACGTTTCAGGGATGAGTGTGAAATTCACAGCGATAGCAGCTATCCGACTATTTTCGGATTGGCGCTGTATCTCTCTGCCGTCCAACCAGAAATCCACAGGGCTGGCAAAATGATTGTTTCACTTGATAGTGTTTATTGTTCTCACCTCTACTATCGCCCCGCCGTCAGGCCGGACGATAGCATTTTGGGCGTCGAAATCGTTGCTAACTTCGTGGGTGCCGACGCGCCGGTTCGTATTCCAACCGAATTGTTAATTCCTCATCTTTCGCCTGAACAGCATCTCGAACTGTTTAGAGAAAAATTAACGCAAATAGAAGAACATCAGCATTTCTTTATCACCCGGTACCTTGTTGTCTGGGTTCATATTAATGAAACTATTGTTGATGCGCTAATTAACAACCAGGATTTATATATCCGGCTAAAGGCTTTGCCGTTTATTGAATTAATGATTAGCGAAAGCTTTCCTGATTTAAATAGCGGCAAAACGAATTTAAGACTGGCCTGGCTGGCTGAACGTTTCCCACTCGGTTTGGCTGACTTTGGTGCAGGCAATGCCACCACAAAATCTATTTTTGATGGTCTGTTCCGGCATGTGATCATGGACCGATTTTTTGTTCAGAAACAGCTTCCGGGCCGCACTTTCTCGCCCTTTATGCTTGCCATTCTTGGGCAGGTTTCGCCGTTTTGTCAGGCATTGTTGATTGCCGGGATAGATACCGCCAGCGCGCGGCGTAAAGTGCAGGGTTTAGGTTTTGCCGCGATGCAGGGCAAACTCTGGCCGCTGGTGCCGCCGGAAGAACTGGCCTCACTTTTCCCCCCTCATGAAGGTCTGGTTCACTAAAGCCCCTGCTGCTCGACTGTGTTTAAAATGCATTACTGGGGCTACACTGTCGGGCGGAGGAACCATGACCAATACTTTAGCTTTTCTGAATACCTGGCACGATGAGCTGCCGGGGTTCTATAGCGAATTAACCCCCACGCCGCTGAAAAACGCCCGGCTGCTTTATCACAGCCAGCCGCTGGCAGACGATCTGGGGATTAACGCCTCGTTTTTTGCTGCACCACAGCAGGGGATCTGGAGTGGCGAAACGCTGCTGCCCGGCATGCAGCCGCTCGCCCAGGTTTATAGCGGGCACCAGTTCGGCGTCTGGGCAGGGCAACTGGGGGACGGGCGCGGTATTTTACTGGGAGAGCAGCAGCTGGCGGACGGGCGCAAGGTTGACTGGCATCTCAAAGGCGCAGGCTTGACGCCGTACTCTCGCATGGGCGATGGCCGGGCCGTGCTGCGCTCCACTGTTCGCGAATTTCTCGCCAGCGAAGCCATGCATGCTTTAGGCATTCCGACCACGCGAGCGTTAACTATAGTCACCAGCGATACGCCGGTACAGCGTGAAACGGTTGAGCAGGGGGCAATGCTGCTGCGGGTGTCCGAAAGCCATCTGCGTTTTGGGCATTTTGAGCATTTCTACTATCGCCGCGAGCCGGAAAAAGTTCAGCAGCTTGCCGATTACGCCATTCGTCACCACTGGCCGCATCTGCAGGGGCTTGAAGAACGCTATGAGCTGTGGTTTACCGACGTGGTGGCGCGTACCGCCGCGCTCATTGCCAGCTGGCAAACGGTGGGCTTTGCCCACGGGGTAATGAACACCGACAACATGTCGATTCTTGGCCTGACCATGGACTACGGCCCGTATGGCTTCCTCGACGACTATCAGCCTGAATTTATCTGTAACCATTCCGACTACCAGGGCCGGTATGCCTTCGACAACCAGCCAGCGGTAGGGCTGTGGAACCTGCAGCGCCTGGCGCAGACGCTGTCGCCGTTTATTACGGCCGAGAAGCTGAACGCGATTCTGGATGGCTACCAGCCGGCAATTATGCGTGCCTTTGGCCAACGGATGCGTGCCAAACTGGGGCTTTTCACCGAACAGCAGGCCGATAACCTAATCCTGAGTGAGCTCTTCGCCCTGATGAGCAAAGAAGGCAGCGATTACACGCGTACCTTCCGGATGCTGAGCGTGACGGAGCAGCTCAGCGCGGCGTCGCCGCTGCGGGATGAATTTATCGACAGGGCAAGTTTTGATGCCTGGTTTGGGCGCTATCGTGAGCGGCTTCAGGCGGAGCAGGTGAGTGATGCCGAACGCCAGCAGAAAATGCAGGCGGTGAACCCGGCGCTGGTCTTACGCAACTGGCTGGCACAGCGGGCAATCGAAGCTGCCGAAAAGGGCGATACTCGTGAACTGGCTAAACTCCACGAGGCGCTGCTCCAGCCGTTCTCCGATCGTGAGGACGATATGACGCAGCGCCCACCTGACTGGGGAAAGCGGCTGGAAGTCAGCTGTTCAAGCTGATCACTGGCGCAGGCCTACCTGAGGAACCGGGTGTTCCGGATGTCGGAACACCCGCAGATCGGCCTGATACCAGCGCTGCAACGTTTGCTCTTCCAGCACTTCATCAGGCGTTCCGTTTGCCACCAGCCTGCCTTTATGTAGCAGCACGATACGGTCGGCCCAGAGTGCCGCCAGATTCAAATCGTGCAGCACAACGCAGACCGATAACGTCCCCATTTGCGCCAGGCGACGCAGCAGGCGCAGCACATGCTGCTGGTGGTAGAGATCCAGCGCCGACGTAGGCTCGTCCAGAAACAGCCAGCCGTGAGGCTGCCCATCGCACCAAAGCTGCGCCAGCGACCGGGCAAGCTGCACCCGCTGTTGCTCGCCGCCTGACAGACGACAAAAATCTCTGCCGCTCAGAGAGTCGCACCCGGTCAGCGCCATGACTTCCGCCACGACGCCGGCCGTTGACGCCTGCGGCCACGGCGCACGGCCCATAGCGATCACGTCTTCTACCGTCCAGCTAAACGCCATGCTGCTTTGCTGGCGCATCACCGCGCGTTTGCGGGACAGCGCTTCGTTGGACCACTGATTCAAATCCTGGCCTGCCAGCGCAACGTGCCCGCTGTCAGGCTGTTGAAACCCGGTTAACAGCCGCAACAGCGTGGATTTGCCCGCGCCGTTTGGGCCAATCAGCGCCACAACTTCACCCGGCTTCAGGCTGACATTGACGTTATCAATCAGATAACGGTGGCCCAGCTTCAGCGAAATATCGTGCGTGGACAAAACTTCATTCATCTCGCGCTCTCCTTGCTGCGAAAGATCATCGCCAGGAACCAGGGGCCGCCTATCAGGCTGGTCAACAGGCCTACAGGCATTTCTGCTGGCGCAACAATCGTTCTCGCCAGCGTATCGGCCACCAATAGCAGCATGGCACCGGCCAGCACGGAGCCGGGCACCAGCCAGCGATGATCGGACCCAAGCCACATGCGCACCAGATGCGGAACCACCAGACCAACGAAGCCGATCACGCCGCTGATGGCTACCGCCGCAGCAACCAACAATGCGCTCAGAATCAGCAAATGCCGCTGGGTTGTTTTGACATCCACGCCCAGGTAATGCGCTTCCTCATCACCAAGCTGGAGCAAATTCAGGCGCTTTGAAAGCAGCCAGATGCCCAGGCTTGCAGGAAGAATAAGCGACGCGGTGGCGAGCAGCGTGGACCATTGTGCCTGGCCCAGGCTCCCCATGCCCCAGAGAGAAAGCTGGCGCAGCTGAGTGTCGTTGCTTATCCACGACAGCACGCCAACCGCTGCGCCGCACAGCGCATTGATGGCGATGCCCACCAGCAGCAGGCGAGACAAACTGTTGGTGCCTTTCCGGCTAAGCAGGAAAATCGCCAGCGTCACCGCCAGGCTGCCTACAAACGCTGCCAGCATAGGGGCATACAGCGCCAAAACCGCCGGCAGAGCCAGCGGCATAACAATCGACAGCCCCACCGCCAGCGCGGCCCCGCTGCTGATCCCAAGCAAGCCCGGATCGGCAAGCGGGTTACGGAACAACCCCTGCATCACGCAGCCCGACAGCGCCAGCGCGCCGCCGATCAGCGCCGCCAGCAGCACCCGCGGCAGACGGATGTTGAGCCAGATGTCACGCAGCGTGTCGTCATGCGTCTGCCACAGCACGGCCACAGACAGCCGCATGGCGCCGAGGTTAGCGGCAATAAGCGCCATTGCCAGCAAAACCAGCCCCATCAAACACAGGGCATGGTGAGGCAAAGGTCGGCGTATCACGGCAGTTGCTCCGCTTTTTTGCGCAGGGCGAGGATCGTCTGCGGGGTATCAATGCCAAAGCCGAGCAGCGCCATGTCATCGACGACCATCAGCTGTTTATTTTTCCCGGCTGGCGTTTGCGCAAGCCCTGGCAATGCCCAGACTTTGGCTTCTCCGCCGAGGGTTTTCACCCCATCGGTGGTGACCAGGATCAGGTCAGGTTTGCTGGCGATCACGCCTTCCTGAGACAGCGGCTGGTAGCGCTTGAAGCCCTGCATGGCATTGTCCAGTCCGGCGGCGTGAATCGCGGCATCCGCGGCGGTTTCCTGCCCGGCAGCCATGGCGGTCATGCCGCCGTGGCTCATAATGAACAGCACTTTTTTGCCCAGCGGTTTGGCCGGGATCGCCGCTAGCTGGTCGTGAAGCGTTTTGCGCAGCTTGTTGCCTTCGGCTGTTTTACCCAGCGCGGTAGCCACGGCAGCCACTTTGACATCAATGCTCTCGAGGTTATTTTCCGCCGGAACGGTAACCACTTTCACTTTGCTGGCCTCAACCTGCTTCAGCGCCATGGATGGCTGAGCCTGAGCGCTGGCCAGTACCAGCGTCGGGCGCATGGCTAGAATACCCTCGGCATTAAGCTGGCGCAGGTAGCCCACATCCGGCAGTTTTTTCACGGCATCGGGATGAAGGCTCGTGCTATCACGAGCCACCACATCCTGACCCGCACCCAGAGCCCAGGCAATCTCGGTGACGTCGCCACCGATGGTTACCACGCGCTCGACCGCACCTGCCATCAATGGCAGGGCGAGGATGGCGAGCAGCAGGCGTTTCATGCCGCTAACCCTTTGCCGATCAGGGCTTCAATTTGCAGACGCCACTGCTCCTGCTCCGGCTGGCCTTCAGTACGCTGGCCGTACAGCTGGGCAATTTGCGTGCCGTCGGCGGCAAACAGCTCGAGGCTGGTCACGTGGCCGTCGGCGGTTGGTTTGCGGGTTACCCAGCTTTCGGCGATGGTGTCGCCCATCAGGTGCAGGGTGAATTCCGGGTTGAACACGTTGACCCAGTTTTCCATCGGGACCACTTTGCGGATTTCACCGGTGAAAATCTGCACGCAGCCGCGGTTGCCGACGAAAATCATGATCTCGTTGCCGTCTTCTTTCGCCTGGTTCAGCAGTTGGGACAGCGCTTCGTTATATACGCGACAGGCCAGATCGTCTTTCACCAGGCGGAAAGCCTGCTGGCGAGTCAGCTGATGGCGTTTAAGCAGCTGGAAGAACTGGTGTACATCCGTCATCGCGCGCCATTCTGCGTCCACCTTGTCGGCCTCGACCGTAGGCGTCATTACCGCTTCTTCAACGGCTTTGATCGCCAGCGCCGGATTGTCGGTGTGGATGAAACGCGTCAGCACCTGGCTCCAGGCTTCAACATCGGTGTTGTCGGTGGTGTATACCTTCAGCAGCGCATCACCCTGATGGTCAAAGAATTGAATGCTCTGGCGTTCGCCGCGAGCGGTCTCTTCCCGGACGTGGAACACGCTCGCCCACTGGTTCAGGAACAAACGCAGATCCAGCGCACGAGGATTCAGTACCAGCCCGGCGTGGCCGTTAAGGTGCTGGTTCTCAAAGCGGCCTACCTGCTCGTGAACGGCATATTCGTTGCGGCAGATGCACTTTGTTTCCCCCACGGCTTCCAGCGCGGCGAAGATCTCTTTCACATCGCCATTCAGGCGCCATGCGTCATGCCCGACGCGGGCATGGGTCAGTTC
This sequence comes from Gorgopas trochilus, assembly GCA_018231245.1. Lineage (NCBI taxonomy): Eukaryota > Metazoa > Arthropoda > Insecta > Lepidoptera > Hesperiidae > Gorgopas > Gorgopas trochilus. Next base: position 124,296 of record DWRP01000003.1, read on the forward strand.
CGCCTCGCTGATGTGCATCAGTTTGGCGATATCCCGGGCATATTTTTTCGGGTGTTCTTGCTTAAGCTGGATCCAGCTGTCGTAACGCTGACTCATGAATAACTCCTTTACCATTGATAGCTCACGAAAATTTTACCGTTACGGCCATCCTGCGGGAGACCCTGCGGTGACCAGTACTCTTTATCGAAGGCGTTGCCAAACACCAGCGTGGTGGTTAAACCGCGCAGCTGCTGCTGCCCTTTGTAGCTGACATAAAAATCGCTGACCGCATAGCCCGGCTGCTGTGCATAGGAGCTGCTGATATGGGTGGAACGCTCGGCGAAGGTGCCGACCCAGCCCACGGAGAAGCCGCTGTGTGACACAGGGATGTCCAGGGTGGTGGTGACGGTGTCCGGGTTCAGGCTGGAGATGTACTCGCCGGTATCTTCATCTTTACCGCGGGTACGGTTATAGGCGGTATCCAGGCTGAACAGATCGGCGGTGTACTTCGCGTTGACGTCCCAGCCCCAAATTTTTGCTTTTGGCACGTTGTAGGACATGGTGGTCGCTTTGGCGAAGTCCACGGTGGTAGAGATGTAATCTTTCGCTTTGGTGTCGAAGTAGCTGGCTTTGAATTCCAGGCCGTCGTTAGCCATGGCCAGATTGTCGAAGCGCAGACCGAAGCCGTATTCCTGCGTTTCGTTGGTTTCCGGGCGCAGGTTCGGGTTTGGTACCCAATAGTTGGTGTAGCGAGTGCCGATAGAGAAGTGCTTGGAGTCGTTGTACATCTCGCCCATGGTCGGCGCACGGAACGCCTGCGCATAGGAACCAAACAGCATCAGCCAGTCGGTTGGGGTGACAGAAACCGCCCCGCGTGATGACCACTTGTCGGCATCCACGTCTTTATAACCTTGGCTGCTGCCGCTGTAGTTGTCATAACGCGTCCCGGCCAGGATAGAAATCGGCAGGTCGCGCAGGGTGATTTCATCCTGCAGCCAGCCGGAACCAAAGTTGATTTTCGCCTGTGGGAAACCGGTCGTCAGGCCACCAGGAGCCTGCTCCTGACGATAATATTCGCTGCCGTAGGTCAGCAGGTTAGCCGCGAAGCTGTCGCTAAACAGACGGCTGCGGTTTTCGAGCTTACCGCCTTTGGTCGTCTGTTTACGGAATTCACCCCCCTGATTAGGGGTTTCGGCGTTGATACGAGCTTCGGACCAGTAGGCCGTCGCGGTCGCGTTCAGCCAGTCGTTATCCTGCGGATTGAGGTGGTATTTCAGCTGCGCGTCGCGCTGAATGGTGGAGCGATTGGTCATCGGGTTGCTGGAGGCTGAGGCATCCGGCGTCTGCGGGTTTTTCGGTTCCTGCGCGTTGTTATTGTAGTAGCGCAGGGATCCGGACAGTGACTGAGCCGAATTGATATACCAGGTGCCTTTGGTCAGCAGGTTGCCGATGTTTTCGTCATTAGGCGCGGTTTCACCGTTGCTCTGGCGCAGGTTACCGCGATCGCGGCTGGACCAGGCGACGACGCCGTCCAGGTTATCGGTACGGCCAAAGGCACTGGCGCCCATGCCGATGCTGTGGTCGCCGGTACCGCCGGTGCCGAAGACGCGGAAGCCGCTGTTTTGCCCGTCAAATAGCAGATCGGCGGCGTCTGCGGTTTCATAGGAAATAACACCGCCCAGCGCGCCGCTGCCGTACAGCAGAGCCGCCGGGCCACGTACCACTTCAATACGCTTAATCAGCGCGGGATCGAGGAACGTACTGTTCAGGTGGCCGGTGTCGGTGCCCTGACGAATGCCGTCTACCAGGGTAAGTACGCCACGGCGGTCGTAACCGCGCATGTTGATGTCCTGGCCGTTGGTGCGCCCGGTGCCGTCGATGGTGATCCCCGGAACTTTGCGCAGCATGTCAGCGGCGGACGTGGACGTCTGGCTCTCTGGCGAATTCGCATCGATAACGCTCACCATCATTGGGGCTTCGAAAGTGCTGCGTTGGTTACCGGTGGCAACCACGGTCATTTGATCGTCTTTTGCGAAAGCGGGCAGGGCGGTAAATACGGCTAACGTGAGTACAGACAGACGAAAACCTGCTGTGTTGGTGCAAGGCATAGCGCAACTCTCCTAAGGAATATCGAAAGCGCTGGCTGCCTGGGTATGACCTGGGTGGCTGGCTAATTTCCCCGTTTGGGTGTGGGGAACGGTTTGTTTAATTTATTTGGTCAGGATCAGCTTCCCGGCCTGAGTCTGGCGTAACAGATATTGCTGTCCTTCATGGACGATAACAACGCGGCCATCGGCACCGAGCAGCGTTTTGCTGTCAACCTGGCGAGGTTCTGTCGCGGGCTGTGGGCGGGCGGGGGTGAATGGTTTGTCCATACGCTTCACTCTGTTTACAAATGACAATCAGTGTAACAATGAGAATCATTATCAGAAAAAGCCGAATCAGCAGCAAGCATTATTTGTAAGAATTGTGTGAATCAGGGAATTTCTCTGCGGGCGAGTTGTCGCGAGGCGTAATGCCATGATATCCGGCGGGTTATCAAGTGCCCGCCGGTGGAGACTATCAGAAGCGTCGGTCAGTGGCCTGCGCCAGCATCGCGACCAGCGTTTCCGTATCTTCCCAGTTAAGGCAAGGATCGGTGATCGACTGCCCGTAAGTCAGGGGCTGGCCAGCAACGATTTGCTGCGTCCCTTCTTTCAGGAAGCTTTCCGCCATGATCCCGGCAATCGCCCGCGAGCCGTTGCGAATTTGCGTGCAAACATCTTCGCAAACATCCAACTGACGGCGGTGCTGCTTCTGGCAGTTACCGTGGCTGAAATCAATCACCAGATGTTCAGGCAAGTCAAACGCGCTCAGCGTGTCGCAGGCGGCGGCAATGTCTTCTGCGTGATAATTCGGCTGCTTGCCGCCGCGCATAATAATATGGCCGTAAGGGTTGCCGCTGGTCTGGTAAATCGTCATCTGCCCCTGTTTATCCGGGGAGAGGAACATATGGCTGGCACGCGCGGCACGGATGGCATCCACCGCAATGCGGGTATTGCCATCTGTACCATTTTTAAAGCCAACCGGACAGGAGAGTGCGGACGCCATTTCACGGTGGATCTGGCTTTCGGTCGTGCGCGCGCCAATGGCGCCCCAGCTAATCAGGTCGGCGATATACTGCCCGGTCACCATATCCAGAAATTCGGTCGCGGTAGGGACACCCAGCTCGTTGACCTGCAGCAGCAGGCGGCGCGCCTGTTCGAGGCCGTAATTAATGCGGTAGCTGCCGTTCAGATCAGGATCGGAAATTAACCCTTTCCAGCCGACGACGGTGCGGGGTTTTTCGAAGTAGGTACGCATCACGATCTCAAGACGATCCTGATGTTTTTCACGCAGCGTTTTGAGGCGGCGAGCATAGTCCATCGCGGCGTCAAGATCGTGGATCGAGCAGGGGCCGACGATAACCAGCAGGCGCTTATCTTCACCGGTGAGGATCTTTTCGATCCGGCGGCGGGCGGCGGTGACGTGCTGGGCAACCTCGGCGGAAACCGGGAAGCGCTCGGTTAACTCAGCCGGTGTCACCAGGCTGTCGATGCGCGCGGTTCGCAATTCATCTGTTTTGTTCATTGGGTGTCTCAGAAATTTTGTCTTCTCTGCGGCAGATTTACCGGGAAGTGATGGGGATCACAATAAACCAAAGCTGACCGATTTCAACATCCGGCCGGCTTTGGCGAAAGGATTGCCCCACCGCAGTCTGTACACCCTAGCATACACGCTCGATCTTTTGTACTAGTTTCTTAGTACATGCGGCGATTCAGTCCCATAATGTCGAGAATTTTGGTCGCCATCTCTTCAACAGAATAGTTGGTGCTGTTGAGGTAGCGGATCTGATTTTTACGGAACAGAGCTTCCACTTCGGCGACCTCCAGACGGCACTGGCGGAGAGAAGCATAGCGGCTGTTTTCACGCCGTTCTTCACGAATGGCGGCCAGGCGTTCAGGGTTAATGGTCAGGCCAAAAAGCTTGTGCTGCAGCGGTTTAAGCACGGCCGGGAGCTGAATGTTGTCCATGTCATCGGCAATAAAAGGGTAGTTCGCGGCGCGAATGCCAAACTGCATCGCGAGGTACAGGCTGGTCGGCGTTTTTCCACAGCGGGATACGCCCAGCAAAATGACCTGCGCCTGATCGAGATTGCGCATCGAAATCCCGTCGTCGTGCGCCAGCGTGTAATCAATGGCGGCAATACGGGCGTCGTATTTCGTCAGGTTACCGGGGTTAAGGCCGTGCGTTCGGTGGGCGACGGGAGTCGGGTCGAGTTTTAGCTCCTGCTGCAGCGGCGCAACCAGCGTTTGCACGATGTCCTGACAGAAACCTTCGCTCTGCATAATGATGTCGCGGATATTGGGCAGCACGATGGAATAAAACACCAGCGGACGCACCCCGGTTTGTTGGTAAATAGCGTCAATCTGCTCTTTTACCGCTTTTGCGCGGCTTTCATTTTCAACAAACGGCAGCGTAATACTGTTGATAGATACCGGGAATTGTGACATGACCGCGTGACCAAGTACCTCTGCGGTAATCGCGGTGCCATCGGAAATACAAAATACCTGACGATCGACTAAATTATCCATTTTTATTCCTGAGCGGGGAACCGGTTTCCCTAAAGCATAAAGTAAAACAAGGGATTCCGAGTAGCGCTAATCTTAATTTAAAAAGTGAAATAGCGTTTTTAAATTTAATAAACCATCTTAAATATATTCAAATCAATACTATACCCATCTAAACTGTGAGGATTATATGATAATCAATGGTTTATGAAATGAGCGGATCTATCCGAAAACGTCATATTTTATTTTGCTTGAACGATTCACTGGTTTCATTCCCCCCTAAGAGTATGCAAAGCTAAATACGAAGTCTGGTGTTTCTTGTACCCATTCATTTAAAAAAGGATTGTTTCGATGTCCAATAACGGCTCGTCACCGCTGGTGCTTTGGTATAACCAACTTGGCATGAATGATGTAGACAGGGTCGGAGGCAAAAATGCCTCCCTGGGTGAAATGATTACCAATCTTTCGGGTATGGGCGTTTCCGTCCCGAACGGTTTTGCGACCACCGCCGAGGCGTTTAACCTGTTTCTCGACCAGAGCGGCGTGAACCAGCGTATCTACGAGCTGCTGGATAAAACCGACATTGACGATGTGAGCGAACTGGCAAAAGCCGGGGCGCAGATTCGCCAGTGGATTATTGACACGCCTTTCCAGCCTGAGCTGGAGCATGCCATTCGTGAAGCGTACCAAACGCTCTCCTCCGATGATGCCGAGGCCTCTTTTGCGGTGCGTTCTTCGGCCACTGCGGAAGACATGCCGGACGCTTCCTTTGCCGGGCAACAAGAAACTTTCCTCAACGTGCAGGGCTATGATGCCGTGCTGGTGGCGGTGAAACACGTTTTCGCCTCGCTGTTTAACGACCGTGCAATCTCCTACCGCGTGCATCAGGGCTACGACCACCGCGGCGTGGCGCTCTCCGCTGGCGTTCAGCGTATGGTGCGCTCCGACCTCGCTTCTTCCGGGGTGATGTTCTCCATTGATACCGAATCCGGTTTCGATCAGGTGGTGTTTATTACCGCCGCGTGGGGCCTGGGTGAAATGGTTGTGCAGGGCGCCGTAAACCCGGATGAATTCTACGTGCACAAGCCAACGCTTGAGGCGGGTAATCCGGCCATCGTTCGCCGCACCATGGGTTCGAAAAAAATTCGCATGGTCTACGCTCCAACGCAGGAACACGGCAAGCAGGTGCGGATTGAAGACGTGCCGGAAGCGGATCGCGACCGCTTCTGTATTACCCAGGAAGAGATTCAGGAACTGGCTAAGCAGGCGGTACAAATCGAAAAACATTATGGCCGCCCGATGGACATCGAGTGGGCTAAAGACGGCCATACCGGCAAGCTGTTTATCGTTCAGGCTCGCCCGGAGACCGTGCGTTCTCAGGGCCAGGTGATGGAACGCTACCAGCTGCACGCGCAGGGGCAGATCGTGGCGGAAGGCCGCGCGATTGGTCACCGCATCGGCGCGGGTCCGGTAAAAGTAATCCACGACATCAGCGAAATGAACCGCATCCAGCCGGGCGACGTGCTGGTCACCGACATGACCGACCCGGACTGGGAACCGATCATGAAAAAAGCGGCGGCGATTGTCACCAACCGCGGCGGGCGTACCTGCCACGCGGCCATCATCGCACGTGAGCTTGGTATTCCAGCCGTTGTGGGCTGTGGCGATGCCACCGAGCGCATGAAAGACGGCCAGAACGTGACCGTTTCCTGCGCCGAAGGCGACACCGGCTACGTTTACGCGGAGATCCTCGACTTCACCGTGAAAAGCTCCACGGTTGATGCCATGCCGGATCTGCCGCTGAAAATTATGATGAACGTCGGCAACCCGGATCGGGCATTTGATTTCGCCTGCCTGCCGAACGAAGGCGTTGGCCTGGCGCGTCTGGAATTTATCATCAACCGCATGATTGGCGTGCACCCGCGCGCACTGCTGGAGTTCGACCAGCAGGAGCCCGCGCTGCAGACGGAAATCCGCACGATGATGAAAGGTTATGACGATCCGGTTGAGTTTTACGTGGGTCGCCTGACGGAAGGGATCGCGACCCTGGGCGCGGCGTTCTGGCCGAAGCGCGTAATCGTGCGCCTGTCTGACTTCAAATCTAACGAATACGCCAACCTGGTGGGCGGCGAGCGTTATGAGCCGGAAGAAGAGAACCCAATGCTGGGCTTCCGTGGGGCAGGTCGCTACGTGGCAGACAGCTTCCGCGACTGCTTCGCGCTGGAATGCGCGGCCATGAAGCGCGTGCGTAATGAAATGGGCCTGACCAACGTCGAAGTGATGGTGCCGTTTGTGCGTACCGTTGCCCAGGCAAAAGCGGTGGTTGAGGAGCTGGAACGTCAGGGCCTGAAGCGCGGTGAGAACGGGCTGAAGATCATCATGATGTGCGAGATCCCGTCCAACGCCCTGCTGGCGGACGAGTTCCTGCAATACTTTGACGGCTTCTCCATCGGCTCGAACGACATGACGCAGCTTGCGCTGGGCCTGGATCGCGACTCTGGTGTGGTATCCGAACTGTTTGACGAGCGTAACGACGCGGTGAAAGCGCTGCTGTCGATGGCGATCAAAGCGGCGAAGAAACAGGGTAAATACGTCGGGATCTGCGGCCAGGGGCCGTCCGATCACGAAGACTTTGCCGCCTGGCTGATGGAAGAGGGGATTGACAGCCTGTCCCTGAACCCGGACACCGTGGTGCAAACCTGGCTCAGCCTTGCTGAACTGAATAAGTAACGTTCAACCCTTCTCTGCAATAAAGAGAGGGGATCCGGCCCGGCGCCTGCCTGCCTTATGCGGGGCAGGCCACCGGGCCGACACTTATCCCCGCTTAATCAATTCCTTCATGCCGGTAATAATGGCCTCGCACCAGGCGGCGTAATCATGCCCGCTCGACCAGGGGTTAAAGCTCACCTCGTAGCCCTTTTCACGCAGCACGGCTTCAAGCTGTTGCGTATTACGGTAAATACCGCCGTCTGCGCCTTTGCTTTCAAAGCGTCCCGCCTGCAGCCAAAATCGCACCGGCAAGCGCGGGGATGCCTGATACTGACGGGTAAGCCAGCCCGGCGCTTCGCCCTCGGGTGCCCACCAGTAAGAGCCGGACAAACTCAGCACGTTGCCAAACGCTTCGGGATGGCGAAGCGCCACCCAGGCTGAAGCCAGGCCGCCGTAGCTGGAGCCTGCCACGATGGTTTTTTGTGCCGGGGTGGTGATGCCCTGGCGGTGCAGCCACGGCACTAACTCTTCGGCCATAAAATCAGCGAAATTAGGATTGGGCGGCAGCTCTTTTTCACGTCGTTCGCCGTCCAGGCTGTCGATAAACACGGCGTTAACCGGCGGCAGGGCATGACGGGCTATCAGGCCGTCCAGCACATTGGCGAGATGATAACGGTCCTGGTACATACGGCCATCGAACAGCATTAGCGTCCAGCGGGCGGGCTGCCCCCCGCGTGGCCGGTAGACGGCCACTTCCCGCCGGTTAGCCAGCTTTTTGCTTTCTACCTGATAGCGAACAAGGGAGCCCTGCCGAATCGGCTCGGCGGTTGCCTGCGGGGTAAAATAGCGGTGGGTGGTCAGGTCCAAAAGCGAGAAACGATTCCAGCGGTCGCCTTTGCCTGCGGGGCTGAATTGCGGGTTAAGCGGGTCAGTCTGGGCCGACACCAGAATCGCCCGGCGCTGGTCGCGCGCGGTGCCTTCCACAAGGGGAACGTCGGGGGCAAGTTTGTACTGCATTAGCGTATCAGCCGGTACCACATAGCTGCGATACCAGACGTCGGACTGCCCGAGGCGGAACATCGGGTCATGGTCACCGGCCGGTGAACCGAGCACGAACACGTTGCCCTGGGCGCCTCGCCACAGGAACGTCACGCGTTTACGGCTGGCATCGATGGGCTCGACCAGCGGCGTGCCCTGCTCGCGCCTTTCCTGCCAGAAGGCTTCCGTACTTGCGCCATGGCTCAGAGCCTGCTCAAGCGCCAGCAGTGTCGGGCTTTCCGGGGATTGTTCGTCGTTACGCTTGAGCGGCACGGTTTCACGGATCTGCCAGCGAAACAGCCAGCGCCGGCCGGGTTCACCGCGAAGCACCAGCGTAGAAGGCTGGCCGACGGGCAGGGCGAAAAGCGGATTGTGCTGGCCATCCACCGGCCCGTTTTCCACCAGCGAACGCCAGAGTCTGCCTTTGCTGTCCACCAGGCTGGCGTCGGTCACGCCGCTCAACCGGACGTTGGCGTAATTTTCACCCAGCGCCGGAAGGCCAAAGCAGATTTCGCCGCTGGCGTCGAACTTCCCATCCTGCTCACCCTGGCTGCCGGTAAAAGTACAGGTCGCGGCCACCGCCGACGCTGAACAAAGCCCCAACATTAATGCGCTCCACGCGGCTCTCATCGTGTTTATCATTCCTGATAAAAAAGTGCGTACACGCTAATGCAAATGAGATTGATTTGCAATAACATTGCGAGTCGTTGCGTTTTACGACAAAACGTAACAGGAGAGAAAGGCGAACTTAATTCACCTAATCACATGGGATGTTACGGTCATGCACTTTAAAAATAATAAGGTAACCTGCGGCCTTTGGCTGATGGGATTCAGTGCCCTGGGGATGGGAAACGGCGTTCAGGCGCAGGAGCGGCAGGGCAGCGAGGAAACTCTGGTTGTCACCGGCTCCGTTAGCGAGGATCCTTCTGCGCCGCTGAAGGGGATGGTGGCTACCAAAACGCTGTCTGCAACGAAAACCGCGGCTGATTTGCTCCAAACGCCGCAGTCGGTTTCGGTGATTACCCGCGACCAAATGAACGCGCAGGATGTTACCTCCGTGTCGCAGGCTTTGCGCTATTCGGCCGGGGTGCTGACGGAGTATCGGGGCAGTTCGAACCGCAACGATGAGGTGTTTGTGCGCGGCTTCAGCTATGTCCCAAAATATCTTGATGGACTGAGCTACGGCGCAACAGCGTCTTCCCAGACCGGGACGTTTGACCCGTGGCTGCTTGAGCGCGTGGAGCTGGTGCGCGGCCCGGCATCCGTGTTGTTCGGCCAGGTGAACCCCGGCGGGCTTATCAGCATGACCAGCAAGCGGCCGACAAGGGAAGCGATACATGAAGTGCAGTTCCGCTCAGGCAACCAGCATCTGGCCGAGGGGGCTTTTGATTTTGGCGGCTCGCTAAGCGACGATAATCGGGTGCTTTATCGCCTGAACGGCATCGCACGCACGCAGCACAGCCAGGTGGCCGATTACAAAGAGCAGCGCCTGGCGATTGCGCCGGCGCTGACCTGGTATCCCAACGAGCAGACGCGTTTTACTTTACTGACCAGCTACCAGAAAGACCCGAAGGCGGGCTATCGTAACTTCCTGCCTGCCGCAGGTCTGGTGACGGAAACCACGGTGGGGTATATCCCGCTGGACTTTAACGTTAGCGATCCCAATTACGACCAGTCGTGGCGCGAGCAAACGATGGTGGGCTATGAGTTCGAGCACAGCTTCAACGATATCTTCACCTTCCGCCAGAACGCCCGTTACGCCAGCATCAAACAGAAGTACCGTTACCTCGTGTATTCCACCTCTAAAAGCGAGACGCTACTTTCGCGCCGTGCGCAGCGAGAAACGCGTGATACCGATGAGTTTGGCGTGGATAACCAGCTTGAGGCGCAGTTTGATACCGGCGCGCTGGGGCATACGCTGTTAGGCGGCCTGGATTACAAGTCTAACCATGACCGGCAGCAGCTCAGCCGCGGCACCGGGGCGAAATACGATCTGTACTGGCCGAATCCGGTATATGGCCTCAATGTGGACGAAAGCACCTTCAGTGCGGTGAACGACGACCAGCAGAATCTCGACCAGACGGGCGTGTACCTGCAGGATCAGCTCAGCTGGAACAACTGGCAACTGCTGCTTTCCGGGCGTTATGATTGGGCCGAAGTGCGCACGACGGACAGGTTGAAAAGTAAAACGACGCAGCAGAATGACAGCAAGTTCACCTGGCGTACGGGGCTGCTTTACGCCTTTGATTTCGGCCTGTCGCCGTATATCAGCTACAGCACCTCGTTTGAACCCAATCTGCAGACAAACCGTGCGCCAGGCGCTGCGCCGTTCGACCCAAGCCTGGGCAAGCAGACCGAAGTGGGCCTGAAGTATCAGCCGCTGAAAGAGACCTTCATGACGCTGGCGCTGTTCGATCTCCGCCAGACAAACGTTGGGACCTACAACAGCGCGCTGGGTTGGTTTGAAAACGCCGGTGAAATCCGTTCTAAAGGGCTGGAGGCGGAGGTGCATTCCACGCTGTTTAACAGCCTCAACCTGATAGGCTCTTACACCTGGACGGATGCGGAAACCGTGAGCACCACCGTGGCGGGCACCGAAGGAAAAACGCCCGCGCGTGTTCCAACACATATGGCCTCGGCGTGGGGCAGTTACACTATTCCTGAAGGCCTGCTGAAAAACCTGACGGCAGGTGTCGGGGTTCGCTACATCGGGACCAGCTATGGCGATGCGAAAAATACCTTTAAAGTGGCGGCCGTGGATCTCTATGACGCCATGCTGCGTTACGAGCTGGGAGAAGTGAGCCCTGATTTAAAAGGGGCCGTCCTGCAGTTCAACGTCAATAATCTGTCGGACACAAAATACGTGGCGTCCTGCGCGTCGGATTCAGCCTGTTTCTACGGCATTGGCCGTACCTTAACCGCCACCGTCAGCTATCGCTGGTAAGGAGAACTTTTGCGCTATCTGCTTATGGCGCTTATCGCACTCGCTGCTCCCTCGGGGGCAGCGGTCATCGAGGATAAGCCCTACACGCTGGCGAATACGCTGGTACACAGTCTGCATTCGCCGGAAAACGGTGAGTATAAAATTATGGTTTCCTGGCCTGAAGGCGAAGCGCCGTCAGAAGGCTGGCCGGTGATTTACCTTCTGGACGGTGAGTCCGTCTTCCCCGGCGCGGTGTCGCTGATGCAGCGCCTGACCTGTGAGCGTTGCCCGTTGACGCCGGGCGTGGTGGTGGCGATTGACTACCCGGAAAACAGCCGCCGGGAGCGGGATTATCGACCTGCGGTAGAAATAGTGGTGCTGGAGCCGAACCCGGCAGGGGGCACTTATCCGCCTGGCGCCCCCGGCGAGGCGCAGAAATTCTGGCGGTTTATCGACGCTGAACTCCGGCCCTGGGTCGAAAAGCAGTGGAAAATCAATCCGCAGCGGCAGGCGCTTTTTGGGCACTCCTATGGCGGCCTGTTCACCACCTGGCTGTTTATGACCTCACCGGGCGCTTTCCAGCATTATTACGCCTCAAGCCCATCGGTATGGTGGAACGACCGCTATCTGCTACGAATGGCGCAAAACTGGCGGCCTGATAAGGGAAATGCTCAGCTATCGCTCTCCGTGGGAAGTTATGAACAGTCGCTGCAGCCGCAGGAGGCCAGGCTGTCGGAAGAGAAGCGCGCCACGCTATTAAAACATCGTGGGCAGCGAGCGATGGTAGACGGGAACCGCGAAATGGCTAATGCCCTGATAGCTAACGCCCCGACCCGGGTTGATTTTACGCTGGTAGAAGGGCAGAGCCACCTGACCGTTGCCCCGTTGGTTCTGCATGGGGCGCTTATCAATCACTTTGCGAAATCAGAATAAAAAAAAGCCCATCATCAAGATGGGCAAAGACTACACACAGCAATTCGTTGTTTCACTCAGGGGATTTCGATGTTTATAAATCAACGTGTTGATTCATAACCGTGAGTTAAATAGTAGGCATCTCACTAAGTGGCGTCACTCAGATTCGTCTCAATCGTTAACAGAAGGTAAATAACTTGAGGCAGCATAGCCCGGAATGGGGGCTTCAATGGCCGGAATAGCGAAGGGAAAATGCGTTATTGATTAGATTTATTAACCATTTGCGTTAAGTCACTGCTTTAGGCGCAAGTTATTCTGTCGTTAAAAAAGTTTCTGTGGAGATGTAGAGGATGTGAACGGAAACTTAGCTGTTGTCGCATAGAGGGTTTGAGCGAACAGGAACTCCTCAAACCCTCCACATCTTTATTTCTTCACATTCAGCGTCTGCTGCTCCTCAAGCAGTTCGACCACCTCTTGTGGATCGTCCTGTGGGGCAGGCGCCTCGTGCATCCAGACCGAAATCAGGCGATAAGAAACCGCCAGCAGCACCGGGCCGATAAACAGGCCAATCATCCCGAAGGCAATCAAGCCGCCGATCACGCCGGAAAGAATCAGAATCATTGGCAAGTCCGCGCCCATGCGAATAAGCACCGGGCGAATCACGTTATCCATGGTGCCAACGACACAACTCCATACCAGCAGCACCGTCCCCCAGGTGGTATCGCCGCTCCAGTACAGCCAGATAATCGCGGGCACCAGAATCACCAGCGGGCCAAGCTGAATCAGGCAGCTAAGCACCATCAGCACCGTAAGCAGCGCGGCGTAAGGAATGCCGGACACCGCCAGGCCAATACCGCCCAGTACACCTTGTGCTAGCGCGGTGACAACCACGCCCAGCGCTACGGCGCGAATTGCCTGGCCGGCCAGCAGTACGGCAGCATCACCGCGTTTGTCCGCGAGGCGGAAGGCGAAATGACGAATGCCGTTCCCCAGCGTCTCACCTTTGGCATACAGCAGCACGCTGAACAGCAGCATCAGGCCGAGATGCACCAGCAGAGTACCTATGTGTACGGCCTGACCAAGGAACCAACTGGTCGTCGTGCCGATATAGGGCCGGATCTTTTCCATAATCGCGCTGCCGCCGCTGCTCACCAGCGTGTTCCAGCCGCTGTAGAGTTTATCGCCAATAAGTGGGACGCTGTGCAGCCATTCGAAGGCGGGCAGCGCCATGTGCCCTTTGGTCGCCCAGTTAATCACCGGGCCGCTGTTGTCCACCAGGCTGTTCACTAACATCGCGACCGGGATGACAAACAGCATCAGCAGGAGCAGCGTCATCACCAGCACCGCAAGGGAGCGTTTGCCCCACAGCAGCTTTTGCAATTTGATGAGCAGCGGCCAGGTCGCAATGACGATGGTTCCGGCCCAGGCGAAGCCCAAAACAAACGGGCGCACGATCCACAGACAGGCAAGAATCATCACCGAAATAAACAGCACGGACAGCAGGATCTGCAGCAGATCCTTTGGCTGACTGACTTTGATCATAGGAAGAATCACCTCAATAAAATGCACCCGCGCTAAATTCGCATGGCGATAATTTAATGATGATGTATTTCCTCGATTTTTGACAGGTGCATTTCGCATCGCGTTATCTGAAATAACAGCCGCAAATCGCGATGGAATATGATAAAAACAAAACAGACACGCAAACGATAACTCTTACTAAGCAACACAGGGTCGACCCGTCAATGATCCCACAAATTTCTCAGGCACCAGGCGTCGTTCAGCTGGTGCTCAGCTATTTAGCATCACTGGAGCAACAGGGCTTTACCGGCGATACCGCCACTAGCTACGCAGACCGCCTGACCATGGCGACCGACAACAGTATTTACCAACTGCTGCCGGATGCGGTGCTTTTCCCTCGTTCAACCGCCGACGTCACGCTGATTACCCGCGTGGCCTCCGAAGAGCGCTTTAAATCCCTGGTGTTTACCCCGCGCGGCGGCGGCACCGGCACCAACGGGCAGTCGCTGAACGGCGGCATCGTGGTGGACATGTCCCGCTACATGAATCGCATTATCGAAATCAACCCGGAACAAGGTTGGGTGCGGGTCGAAGCCGGCGTGATTAAAGACCAGCTCAACCAGTTCCTGAAGCCGCACGGCTACTTCTTTGCCCCGGAATTGTCGACCAGTAACCGTGCCACGCTGGGAGGAATGATTAATACCGATGCCTCCGGGCAGGGATCGCTGGTGTACGGTAAAACCTCCGATCATGTGCTGGGCGTGCGCGCCGTGCTGATGGACGGTGAAATTCTGGACACGCACCAGATGGCAACCGGGCTTGCCGAAGAGCTGGGCCGCGAAGAGACATCGAGCGGTAAAATCTACCGCACCGTGCTTGAACGCTGCCGCGAGCAGCGTGAGCTGATTATCGATAAATTCCCCAAACTAAACCGCTTTCTTACCGGCTATGACCTGCGCCACGTCTTTAATGACGATCTAAGCAAGTTCGATTTAACCCGCATTCTTACCGGCTCCGAGGGGACGCTGGCCTTTATCACCGAGGCGAAGCTGGATATCACCCGCTTGCCGAAAGTGCGCCGGCTGGTGAACGTCAAGTATGACTCCTTCGATTCAGCCCTGCGTAACGCGCCCTTTATGGTGGATGCTCGGGCGCTGTCGGTGGAAACCGTCGATTCCAAAGTCCTGAACCTGGCGCGGGAAGATATCGTCTGGCACTCGGTCAGCGAATTGATCACCGACGTGCCGAACAAAGAGATGCTCGGGCTGAACATCGTTGAATTTGCCGGGGACGACCAGGCACTGATCGACGGCCAGGTCACTGAGCTATGTGCTCGCCTCGATGCGCTAATAGCCGCAGGCGAGGGCGGGGTGATTGGCTGGCAGGTTTGTGACGAGCTGGCCGGTATCGAAAAAATCTACGGCATGCGGAAAAAAGCCGTTGGCCTGCTGGGGAACGCCAAAGGCCCGGCTAAACCGATTCCGTTTGCCGAAGACACCTGCGTGCCGCCGCAGCATCTGGCGGACTACATTGTTGAATTCCGCGCTCTGCTGGACAGCCACAACCTGAGCTACGGGATGTTTGGTCACGTTGATGCAGGCGTGTTGCACGTTCGCCCTGCGCTGGATATGTGCGATCCGCAGCAGGAAATGCTGATGAAAAGCATCTCCGACGACGTGGTGGCGCTGACGGCAAAATACGGCGGTCTGCTGTGGGGCGAACATGGCAAAGGGTTCCGGGCCGAGTACAGCCCGGCCTTCTTCGGTGAAACGCTGTATGAAGAACTGCGCCGGATTAAAGCCGTGTTTGACCCGGCTAACCGGCTGAATCCCGGGAAGATTTGCCCGCCGTTCGGCGTGGACGACCCGATGATGCAGGTCGATGCCGTTAAGCGCGGAACGTTTGACCGACAAATCCCGATTGCGGTACGCACCTCCTGGCGCGGCGCGATGGAGTGCAACGGCAATGGCCTGTGCTTTAACTTCGACGTGAAAAGCCCGATGTGCCCGTCGATGAAAATCTCCAGCAACCGTATCCACTCCCCGAAAGGGCGAGCCACGCTGACCCGTGAATGGCTGCGGCTGCTGGCCGAGCGAGGCGTTGACCCGCTGCAGCTTGAGAAACAGCTGCCGGAGCAGCGCGCCAGCCTGCGAGGCCTTATCGAGCGTACCCGCAACTCGTGGCACGCCAGCAAGGGCGAGTACGATTTTTCCCACGAAGTGAAAGAGGCGATGTCCGGCTGCCTGGCCTGTAAAGCCTGCTCGACCCAATGCCCGATTAAAATCGACGTGCCGGAGTTCCGCTCTCGCTTCCTGCAGCTTTACCACACGCGCTATCTGCGCCCGCTGCGCGATCACGTTGTGGCCTCCGTGGAGAGCTACGCGCCGCTGATGGCGCGCGCGCCAAAAACCTTCAACTTCTTTATGAGCCAGCCGTGGGTCCAGAGTTTGTCCCGCAGGCACATCGGTATGGTTGACCTGCCTATGCTGTCTACGCCGACGCTGCAGCAGCAGTTGGTCGGGCACCGCTCAGCCAACGTCACGCTGGAAGAGCTGGAGCATTACTCAGATGAGCAGCGCGCCAAAACCGTGCTGGTGGTGCAGGACCCGTTCACCAGCTATTACGATGCTCAGGTGGTGGCTGATTTTATTAAGCTTGCAGATAAGCTAGGCTTTGAACCTGTGGTGCTGCCGTTCTCACCGAACGGTAAGGCTCAGCATATTAAAGGGTTCCTGCAGCGTTTTGCGCGCACGGCGAGTAAAACGTCTGAGTTCCTGAACCGCATTGCGAAACTGGGTATGCCGATGGTCGGCGTCGATCCGGCGCTGGTCCTGTGCTACCGCGATGAATATAAACAGACATTAGGCGAAGAACGCGGTGATTTTCAGGTGCAGCTGGTGCACGAATGGCTCCAGACTGCGCTGAAAGAACGGGAAGTGCAGGGCGCGGGAGGGGAAGCATGGTACCTCTTTGGCCACTGCACCGAAGTAACGGCGTTGCCGGCGACACCGAATCAGTGGGCCGGTATTTTTGCTCGTTTTGGCGCGAAGCTCGAGAGCGTGAGCGTTGGCTGCTGCGGCATGGCTGGCACTTACGGTCACGAGGTGAAGAATCTCGCCAATTCATTGGGCATCTATGAACTCTCCTGGCATCAGGCGATGCAGCGCCTGCCGCGCAACCGCTGTCTGGCAACCGGCTACTCCTGCCGCAGCCAGGTCAAGCGCGTTGAGGGCAACGGCGTACGGCATCCATTACAGGCTCTTCTGGAGATTATCGGATGATTTGGCGACGTGAAGCCACGCTTGCCGCGCTCAATAAAATGGGCGCGAACAATATGGTCGGCCATGTAGGCATTGAATTTACGCGTTTTGACGACAACGAAATTGAGGCCACCATGCCGGTGGATGAGCGCACCCGGCAGCCGTTTGGCCTGCTGCACGGCGGCGCGTCGGTGGTGCTGGCGGAAACGCTGGGTTCCGTGGCAGGCTACCTGTGCACCGAAGGCGACCAGAAGGTGGTTGGGCTGGAAGTGAACGCCAACCACATCCGCTCGGCGCGAGAAGGCGTGGTGCGGGGCGTTTGTCGCGCGGTGCACGCGGGGCGTCGTCATCAGGTGTGGCAAATTGATATCTACGATCAGCAAGACCAGCTGTGCTGTACCTCCCGCCTGACTACGGCGGTGGTGTAAAGCAACGGCTAAAATATTCCCACGTTCAGCCCTCGGGGACGTGGGATTGTTTTAATTTGTGATTATTTCCTTAAAAAACTATATATCCACCACCCATTTTGTTAAAAAACCTGCCTCATGATGTTTTCAGGCTTAAGGAAAAATGATGTGGATATTGCTGGCAGCCGCCTTACTGGTTTTACAATTTAATAAAAAGATTTCCCTCGGATTATTACTGGTGACCGTGGTATGGGGTGCCGTTGACGGTGTACTCGACTGGCGGGCACTGGCTTCACTGGCGGTAATGACCGCTCTTGCCGTCGCTTATTTAAAAGCCGCAAACAGAAAGTCCGTGCGCTATGTGCTTGAATTTTTGCTGGTCGCCGCCGCAGTAGCGCTGACCATCCATGTTATCCCCGGTTTCCATAATCCAAAGGTGCTGGACTCGGTGACCGCCGGGCCGCAAAGTGCGCCGTTTTCCATGTATTACAACTTCGACAAAGCGCTGGTGCCCTTTATTTTGCTGGTGATGATGAAGTCGCTGTTCGTCAGCGAGCCGAAATATCAGCCCGCTAAGCTCTGGTGGATCTTGCTGATTGCTTTGATCCCAGGGCTGTTGCTGTTGGCGGTAGCTTTGGGGGGCTTAAAGATTGAACCTCATTTCCCGCAGTGGCTGCCGCCGTTCCTGTTCGCAAATATTTTCTTTGTTTCGCTGGCGGAAGAAGCGCTCTTCCGGGGCTATCTCCAGCAGCGTTTATCCGGTGTTATGCCTCCGGTTATGGCGCTGATTATTTCAGCCGCGATATTCGGCGGGCTTCATTTCGCCGGTGGCCCGCTGCTGATTGTTTTTGCCGCACTGGCGGGGCTTATTTACGGCCTGGCGTGGATGTGGAGCGGGCGGCTGTGGGTTGCCGTGGCGTTTCATGTCGGGCTGAATGTGACCCATTTATTGCTGTTTACCTATCCGGTGCTGCAGCATTCTGTGCACTAATTTTTTACGACATCGGAACCTGGCTCCGATGTCGTAAATCTCATCGCCTTAACAACCGAATAACCAGCCATGCGCTTCCCGCAATAGCACACAACAAGCCAAGTACAGGGAAAAATGGGATGCCAAACAGCGTCCAGTTCAACCCGAGCAGCCATGGAGCTATCGCGATTGTCAGGGCGGCTAAAACAAGAGCGAGCGCCAGAGTAGAGGCCGCTCGCTCCAGCGACTTTCCGAGCTGGTTAATATTCTCTACGTTAATGTCCGCGTGCAGCTTACCGTGACGAAGCCTTTGCATCACCAGACGTAGGGTCTGCGGCAGCGAATCACCTTCCTCAAGAAGCTGGTTGCCGAGTTTAAGCAGGCGTCTGCGGCTTCCGAGGCGGGTATAGCGTTTTAACATCTCCTGCTTAATCACCGGGCGAAGAATGCGAATAATGTCGAACTGCGGATCCATTCTCAGCAATACGCCGTCCGCGGTGATCAACGCCTTAAACAATAAAACCAAATCCGGCGGCAGCGACAGCTGGAATTCCCGGACGGTGGAAAGCATATCGGTCAGCGCTTTTCCCAGCTGTAGCGGGAGATTGCCCTGTTTTTGCAGAAAATAGCTGGCTGCAAGTTCCAGTTCGGTAAGATCTACTGTCTCCTGGCCACTCCAGGCGATGAGGGCATCGACAATCCCGCTGGCGTCACGCTCGCTGATGGCATAAATCAGCGACAACAGCTCGTCGCGTCGCGCCTGGCTCAGGCTTCCCACCATGCCGAAATCAATGAAGCCGACCCGGTTGCCCGCCAGGGCCATGACGTTGCCGGGATGCGGATCTGCGTGGTAAGTCCGCAGGTCAAAGAGCATATTGATAAATGCTGTCGCGCCTTTACGCGCCAACAAGGGGCCATCAAACCCGGCGGCGGCAAGCTGCAGGCCGTCAACCGGCGCCACGCCGGGCAAAAATGCCTGTACCATCAGCGTAGGGTGGCACCAGTCCCAATAAATCCTGGGGATGACGACGTCGTCGTTGTCGGCGAAAAACTGATAAATCTTTTCCCCGTTGGCTGCTTCATGGCAAAAATCCAGTTCCTGATTCAGGGCGTTTTCCAGATAACGCACCAGCATCACCGGCTGAAAGCGAGCCAGCCCCGCGCTCTGCTGCTCCAGACTTTCCGCGAGGTAACGGAGTAAACGCAGGTCGGCCTTGAGGGTTGTTTCAATCCCGGGGCGCTGAATTTTGACGATAACCTCGTCGCCATTTTTCAGCGTGGCCTGGTGAATTTGTGCTATCGAGCCACTGGCCAGCGGGGTTTCATCAAAGATAGCGAAAATCTCCGCAGGCGGAGCCCCGAGCGTCGATACAACGCCTGGTTCAAGCTGCGGCCAGGGCAGAGGGCTGGCGCTCGAATTCAACTGGCTAAGCGCTTCCGTCCATGCGGGGTCAAGCAGGTCGCTACGGGTTGAGAGGATTTGCCCGAGCTTAACGAACGTCGGGCCCAGTTCTTCCAGCGCCGCGCACAGGCGCTGCGGCATCGGTAAAGCATCGTGTTGGCTGCCGCCGCGAATTTTGTCATGCAGCGAGGCCAGGCCCAGCAAACGCACAATGTCCTGCAATCCATAGCGAAGGAAAACACCGATAATTTCCTGCAGCCTCACGCGATCGCGGGCGGTGACCATAATCATTTTCAGCATCAGGCTAAGCTCCTTTTTTCTTAACAGGAGGATAGTCGATAAATCGGAATATTTTCACGCCATTCTTATCTCAGGGCAGAGGGTTAGCCAGTCGCATACAGGCTGCGGGAAATTTGACGTTAAAGCGATGGAAGGTAATGAGAGTCGTCAATAAAAGCTAACTGATCTTCATCTCATCTATTTATCTTTTTTTTTTTGGTATGTGTATGGTTTTCTCTTATTGCTAAATCTGATTTTTATTATCGATTTTTTACCACTTTTGCCCGAGGTGAATTCTGAAAGTCTGGTGGTTTTTGATGTGTTTGTTTATGTCAAATTTGTTATTTTTTTGTTTTTATTGTTTTAAAAATAACGGGTTAATTTTATTTTTTATAGATAATAATATTCACTTAAGGCTATTTTTATCATTATTTCTGTGTTGCCTTGTTAATTCTATTTATGAATAATTTCTCCGCACAGTAATGGTTTTATTATAATAATGGAGTAATTTTAATGAATAATAAGTCTTTGTTGGCCTTTCTTGTTTCTGGATTATTAGTCACCCAGTCTGTCTCTGCTCTTGAATGGGGGGACTGGTCATCAGACGTGACTTCCAGTAACTCACATGCTGATGCTGATAAAACCAATGGAAATTTCGGTGATATTAAAAATAACGTTGATACCATTGATTCAGCGCTGAATGAAAGCATTCAAAAACAGCAGACAGTCAATGACCAACAAAAAATGCTCAACGATCGGCAGAATGCCACCAACGTCAAGCAGGCCGAGTGGAATGAGAACCAGAACAGCGTAAATAGCCAGCAGAATGCGGTGAATCAACAGCAGTCCACGGTTAATGCGAACCAGGCTAACGTCAACAATCAGCAGGGGGCCATTAATCAGACCCAGGCAAATCTGAACAATCAGCAGGGGGCCATTAATCAGACTCAGGCAAATCTGAACAATCAGCAGGGGGCCATTAACCAGTCTCAGGCAAATCTGAATACGCAGCAGAATACCATTAACCAGAGTCAGGCCAGGAGCAATGCTCAGTTCCAGGACTCCATCACCCAGCTTAATGGCGATCTTAACCATCTCGGTAACCGCGTGGATAAACTGGATCACAAAATGAAGCGTGGGTTTGCCTCCCAGGCGGCGCTCTCAGGGCTTTTCCAGCCCTACAGCGTTGGCAAATTCAACCTTTCTGGCTCGCTAGGCGGGTATGAATCTACCAGCGCGATGGCCATTGGTAGCGGGTATCGGTTCAATGAAAATGTCGCCGCAAAGGCCGGGATTTCAACCAATACCGAAGACTTCAAGGCCGTGACATACAATGCGGCAGTCAACTTTGAGTGGTAATGCAGCTCAACATAGCTAACTCAGTTCCCCTGGTTAACCTTATGCCCTGGTAACCAGGGGGCGGATTTTTCTGAACAGATACCTTAATCCCCCTGCGACCGCACCTCTTCTTGTTCCCGTAAAACTGAAAATTACTGGTACTTTATGGCGCTAATTTCGCATTCAGTGCGCTTCCAATCACATAAATAGATATTTTCTATACATCTTTTGTCTTGCCCGGTTCAGGCGTTTTTCATCTTTGATATTTCCTTTTACACCAGTGGCTTAAACAGCTCTTTTCGCCATCGGCAAGAGTTTCATGACGGTCTATCCTTAGTAAAGACGCCCAAAAAACCAGCGTTTCGCGAATACCCCTGTTTTCATAACGTTGTATTGATAATTGTTATCATTAACATAAGGGTATCGGCCTTCGGGCGCAGAGAATGATGAGGTGAAGAATGGATGTGCAAACCGGTTCCTTTGATCCCAATGATTTTGCCTGGCAGGGGCTGACCCTGACCCCGGCCGCCAGCGCGCATATCCGCGATCTGGCCGCCAAACAACCCGAGCTTAAAGGCATCCGCCTGAGTATCAAACAGACGGGCTGCGCTGGCTTTGGCTACGTGCTGGACACGGTCACCGAGCCGAAGCCGGACGATCTGGTCTATGAGTTTGACGGTGCGCGCCTGTGGGTGCCGCTCTCCGCCATGCCTTTTATCGACGGCACGGAAGTGGATTACGTGCGTGAAGGCCTGAATCAGATCTTTAAATTTAATAACCCGAAAGCGCAGCACGAATGCGGCTGCGGCGAAAGCTTTGGGGTATAGGCGGTACTATGTCTCGTAATACTGAAGCAACTGACGATGTCAAAACCTGGACCGGCAACCTCAATTATAAAGAGGGCTTTTTCACCGAGCTGCAGACCGAGCAGCTGGCGAAGGGCATAAATGAAGAGGTGGTTCGGGCAATCTCTGCCCGTCGTAACGAGCCCGAATGGATGCTGGAGTTTCGTCTCAACGCCTTCCATGCATGGTTGAAAATGGAAGAGCCGCACTGGCTGAAGGCGAATTACGACAAACTGAATTACCAGGATTACAGCTATTACTCCGCACCATCCTGCGGGAGCTGCGACGACACCTGTGCGTCCCAGCCCGGCGCGGTGCAACAGCCACCTAATGCTTTCCTGACGAACGAAGTCGAAGACGCGTTTAAGCAGCTTGGTGTACCGGTGCGCGAAGGTAGCGAAGTGGCGGTTGACGCCATTTTTGACTCCGTGTCTGTGGCAACCACTTACCGCGAAAAACTCTCCGAGCAGGGCATTATCTTCTGCTCCTTCGGCGAGGCGATTCACGATTACCCGGAACTGGTCAAAAAATACCTGGGTACCGTGGTGCCGTCTAACGATAACTTCTTCGCCGCGCTTAACGCCGCGGTGGCCTCTGACGGCACCTTTATTTACATCCCGAAAGGCGTGCGCTGCCCGATGGAGCTGTCCACCTATTTCCGTATCAACGCGGAAAAAACCGGTCAGTTCGAGCGCACTATTTTAGTGGCGGATGAAGGCAGCTATGTGAGCTACATCGAGGGCTGTTCTGCACCAGTGCGCGACAGCTACCAGCTCCACGCCGCCGTAGTGGAAGTGATTATTCACCGCGATGCGGAAGTGAAGTACTCCACGGTGCAAAACTGGTTCCCGGGGGATAACAACACCGGCGGCATTCTAAACTTCGTCACCAAGCGCGCCCTGTGCGAAGGTGAGAACAGCAAGATGTCCTGGACACAGTCAGAAACCGGCTCTGCCATCACCTGGAAGTACCCGAGCGTGATCCTGCGTGGCGACAACTCCATCGGCGAGTTCTTCTCCGTGGCGCTGACCTCCGGCCATCAGCAGGCGGACACCGGCACCAAAATGATCCACATCGGCAAGAACACCAAATCGACGATCATCTCGAAAGGGATCTCCGCCGGTCATAGCCAGAACAGCTACCGCGGCCTGGTGAAAATCATGCCCACTGCGACCAACGCTCGTAACTTCACCCAGTGCGACTCGATGTTGATCGGGCCGGACAGCGGGGCGCACACCTTCCCGTACGTGGAGTGCCGCAACAACACGGCGCAGCTGGAGCACGAAGCCACCACGTCGCGCATTGGTGAAGATCAGCTGTTCTATTGCCTGCAGCGTGGCATCAGCGAAGATGACGCCATCTCGATGATCGTCAACGGGTTCTGCAAAGACGTGTTCTCAGAGTTACCGCTCGAATTCGCGGTGGAAGCACAAAAATTATTAGCCATCAGCCTCGAACACAGCGTCGGTTAAGGATTAAGGGAAAACTATGTTAAGCATTAAAGATTTACAGGTCAGCGTTGAGGATAAAGAGATCCTGCGTGGCTTAAACCTCGAAGTGAAGCCGGGCGAAGTTCACGCCATCATGGGGCCAAACGGCTCCGGGAAAAGTACTTTATCCGCCACGCTTGCCGGTCGTGAAGACTACGAAGTGACCGGCGGGTCGGTGCAGTTCAACGGCAAAGACCTGCTGGAACTGTCGCCGGAAGACCGCTCCGGCGAAGGTATTTTTATGGCCTTCCAGTACCCGGTGGAAATTCCCGGCGTCAGCAACCAGTTCTTCCTGCAAACCGCGCTGAATGCGGTGCGGGAATACCGGGGCCTCGAGTCGCTGGATCGCTTTGATTTTCAGGATCTGATGGAAGAGAAAATCAAGCTGCTGCAAATGCCGGAAGATTTGCTCACCCGCTCGGTGAACGTCGGCTTCTCCGGCGGCGAGAAAAAGCGTAACGACATTCTGCAAATGGCGGTGCTGGAGCCGGAGCTGTGTATTCTCGATGAAACCGACTCCGGGCTGGATATTGATGCCCTGAAGATTGTGGCCGAAGGCGTTAACTCGCTGCGTGACGGCAAGCGTTCATTTATCGTGGTCACCCACTACCAGCGTATCCTTGACTACATCAAGCCGGACTTTGTTCACGTGCTGTATCAGGGGCGCATCGTTAAATCTGGCGATTTCAGCCTGGTGAAACAACTGGAGGAGCAGGGTTATGGCTGGCTTACCGAACAGCAGTAACGGCAACGCGCTCCAGCAGTGGCATCATCTGTTTGAAGCTCAGGGCACGGGCCGCTCGCAGGTGGCCCAGCAGCATATGCAGCAGCTGTTGCGCCTGGGTTTACCGACACGCAAGCATGAAAACTGGAAATACACGCCGCTCGACGGGTTGCTGAATAACCAGTTTGTCTTTGCGCCTCAGTCGCCTTTAAGTGCGCAACAGCGTGACGAGCTTGCCCTGCCTGTAGACGCGCTGCGGCTGGTGTTTGTTGACGGGCATTTCAGCGCCGAACTGAGCGATGACATCGCCGACAGCGGTTTTGTGATCAGCATCGACGATAACCGCCAGACGCTGCCCGCGCCGGTTCAGGGCGAAGTGTTCCTGCACCTCACGGAAAGCCTGGCGGAGACCGTGACGCATATCCGCGTGGCGCCTAACACGCAGCCTGAAAAAGCGCTGTTGCTGATGCACGTCACGCGCGGCAGCAAGGCGCAGGAGATGGCGACGGCGCATTACCGTCACCACCTGATCCTTGAGCAGGGCGCTCAGGCCACGGTGATGGAGCACTTCGTCAGCCTTGACGAGGCGGCGCATTTCACCGGCGCACGATTTACCGCCGAAGTGGCCGCCAACGCGCAGCTTAGCCACTACAAGCTGGCGTTTGAAAATGCCGCCAGCTACCACTTTGCGCACAACGATCTACTGATTGAGCAGGACTCGACGGTGAGCAGCCACAGCTTCCTGTTGGGGGCCGCAGTGCTGCGCCACAACACCAGCACGCAGCTTAACGGCGAGAACAACCAACTGCACATCAACAGTCTGGCGCTGCCGGTAAATAACGAAGTGTGCGACACCCGAACCTGGCTTGAGCACAACAAGGGCTACTGCAACAGCCGCCAGCTGCATAAAACCATCGTGCGTGATAAAGGTCGGGCGGTGTTTAACGGCATGATCAAAGTGGCTCAGCACGCGATTAAAACCGACGGGCAGATGACCAACAATAACCTGTTGCTTGGCCGCCTGGCGGAGGTGGACACCAAGCCACAGCTGGAAATCTACGCCGATGACGTGAAGTGCAGCCATGGCGCAACCATTGGGCGCATTGATGACGAACAGATGTTCTACCTGCGCTCCCGTGGTATCAGCGAACAGGCTGCACAGCAGATGATAATCTTCGCCTTTGCCGCAGAGCTTACCGAAAGTATTCGCGACGAGGCCTTAAAACAGCAGGTGCTGGCACGTATCGCCCGGCGCTTTGCAGGGGGCGAGGCATGAGTTTTTCAATTGAGCAGGTCAGGGCTGATTTCCCGATTCTGAGCCGTGAG
The DNA here is from genome assembly GCA_018231245.1 of Gorgopas trochilus. Lineage (NCBI taxonomy): Eukaryota > Metazoa > Arthropoda > Insecta > Lepidoptera > Hesperiidae > Gorgopas > Gorgopas trochilus. Next base: position 150,008 of record DWRP01000003.1, read on the forward strand.
GTCAACGGCCAGCCGCTGGCCTATCTGGACAGCGCCGCCAGCGCGCAGAAACCACAGGCGGTGATTGACGCCGAGCTTGAGTTTTATCGCCATGGGTATGCCGCAGTGCACCGTGGCATTCATACTCTGAGCGCAGAAGCAACCACCCTGATGGAAAACGTGCGCAGTCAGGCGGCACGCTTTATCAACGCGGCAAAACCGGAAGAGATTGTCTTTGTGCGTGGTACCACCGAGGGGATAAACCTCGTGGCCAATAGCTGGGGCAGCGCCAACGTCCAGGCCGGGGATAACATCATCATCAGCGCCATGGAACACCACGCTAACATCGTGCCGTGGCAGATGCTGTGTGAGCGTACCGGCGCGGAGCTGCGCGTTATCCCGCTCAACCAGGACGGCACGCTGCAGCTTGATGTCTTCCCGACGCTGATTGACGAGCGCACAAAACTGTTGGCGATTGCCCACGTTTCTAACGTGCTCGGTACCGAAAACCCGGTGAAGGAGATGATCGCTACCGCGCATCAGGCGGGCGTCAAAGTGCTGGTGGATGGCGCACAAGCGGTGATGCACCACGTCACGGATGTGGCGGCGCTGGACTGCGATTTTTATCTTTTCTCCGGGCACAAGATTTACGGGCCAACGGGGATTGGCGTGTTGTATGTGAAAGAAAGCATTCTGCAGGATATGCCGCCATGGGAAGGCGGTGGGTCGATGATTGCTACCGTCAGCCTGACTGCAGGGACGACTTACGCCGCAGCCCCGTGGCGCTTTGAAGCCGGGACGCCAAACACGGCTGGCATTATCGGCCTTGGGGCAGCGTTGAGCTACGTTGAAGGGCTGGGCATGGAGGCGGTTGGCGAGTATGAACGCAACCTGATGCGCTATGCTCAACACGCGCTGCAGGCCGTGCCCGATCTCACCGTATACGGCCCGGCAGAGCGCCGTGGTGTGTTGGCGTTTAATCTCGGGAAACATCATGCCTATGACGTCGGCAGCTTCCTCGACAACTACGGCATCGCGGTTCGCACCGGGCACCATTGCGCCATGCCGCTGATGGCGTTCTACAGCGTCCCGGCCATGTGCCGCGCCTCCTTTGCCATGTACAATACCGAACAAGAAGTGGATCGCCTGGTCGCCGGCCTGCAGCGTATCCACAGCCTGTTAGGATAACGGAGACGGTCATGGCCACGCTGCCGGATAAAGACAAACTGCTAAAAAATTTCAGCCGCTGTGCGAACTGGGAAGAGAAGTATCTCTACATTATCGAACTGGGCAGCCGCCTGCCGGAACTGGCGGCGGAGCAACACAAGCCTGAACATATTATTCAGGGCTGCCAGAGCCAGGTATGGATAGTCATGCACCAGCAGCCCGATGGGGTGATTACGCTGGAGGGTGACAGCGATGCCGCTATCGTTAAAGGGCTGATCGCTATCGTATTTATTCTCTATCAGCAAATGACGCCGCAGGATATCGTGGCGTTTGATGTGCGCCCGTGGTTTGAAAAAATGGCGCTCGCACAGCATCTGACGCCGTCCCGCTCTCAGGGGCTGGAAGCGATGATTCGCGCAATTCGCAACCAAGCCACCAATCTCATTTAAGTTAGCTAAACTTAATCATACCTATGGTCCTGTTTTGCGAGGCGGTTTTCTGCCTCGCTTGTCTTTCAGCCTGCTGGCGCTCGCCAGCGCGACTACAGGAATAAAAAGTATGAAATACGCGTCTTTACTCACACTGGCCATTATCGGCGCTCTGAGCGCCATTCAGCCCGCTTTAGCCCTCGATTATCCCTTACCGCCGGAAGGCAGCCGCCTGATTGGCCAAAACCAGACTTATACCGTACAGGCAGGCGATCGTAACCTGCAGGCTATTGCCCGGCGTTTTGACACCGGTGCGATGCTGCTGCTGGAGGCCAATAACACCATTGCGCCAGTGCCTAAACCCGGCACGGTGCTGATCGTCCCCAGCCAGCTGCTGCTGCCGGACGTGCCGCGCGAGGGGATTGTGGTGAATCTTGCCGAGCTGCGGCTGTATTACTTCCCGCCGGGACAAAATATTGTGCAGGTTTATCCGATTGGTATTGGTCTGCAGGGGCTGGAGACGCCGTTGATGACCACCAGGATTGGGCAAAAGATCCCCAACCCTACCTGGACACCTACCGCCGGTATTCGCCAGCGCTCCCTGGAAAAAGGGATCAAGCTGCCGCCCGTCGTGCCTGCCGGGCCTAATAACCCGCTGGGGAGATTCGCTATGCGGCTGGCCTACGGAAATGGCGAGTACCTGATTCACGGCACCAGCGCGCCGGACAGCGTGGGGCTGCGCGTCAGCTCCGGTTGTATCAGAATGAATGCCCCCGACATCAAAGCCCTGTTTGAGCAAACGAAAACTGGCACGACGGTGCGGGTGATTAACGATCCGGTGAAATTCTCCGTTGAGCCAAACGGCGTTCGCTACGTCGAAGTCCATCGGCCGCTTTCTCAGGATGAGCAGCAGAACACGCAGACTATGCCTTACGTGCTTCCCGCTGGCTTTAGCGAGTTCCGGGCCGGTAGCGGCGTGGAGAAAGCGTTAGTGGAGAAGGCGCTATACAGGCGTGCGGGGTATCCCGTTGTGGTCTCTGCGGGGCAAACACCTGCGGCAACGATGGCGGTGCAGTCGGCGAGGAATGGCGTGGTAAATGCTGAAGAGGCGACTAGCGCGACACAGTAGCCGGTGGGGATAAATGACAGGCAAAAAAAATGGCGCACATTGTGCGCCATTTTATACCAGTGACTCTTACTTACGGTAAGAGTGAGCCTGGTTGTCCAGACGCTGGTTAGCGCGAGCTGCGTCGTCTTTAGCAGCCTGAACGTCGGAACGCATTGCGTTCA